>JZKD02S0826604.1:586702-629483 GCA_000966675.3 Picea glauca
GGTGAAGAGGTTAGGATGATCCCACTAAATCATGAAAGCGAGTAAGATCCAAACCATTCGGATGCCACCTCACCAAAGAAACTTCTCCTTCTAGAAGATTCGAGAAATCGCTCATATTTCCCACGTGCTGGAATGTTCGCACCCTAGCTATATAGCAACCTGCGAACTGTTCGCACCCTGGATATAGTGCAACCTGCGAGAATTGGTGATTCTCGCACCCTGCCTATATAGAAACCTGCGAACTTCCTTTTTTATAAGGTTTTTACATAGGAAAAAGCAATTTCTTTCCTCAGGAGAAGTTCTTCTCCCTTCTCTCTTTAGGAACTCAGGCCACTGTGACCCCTCTGAAGGCAACAGATAGGTTTACATCATTAACGATCATAGAGATGATGAAAATAATGTGTAATAGTATATTGAGGAAGTCCAACAGGTTCGAGACAAAGAAGAACATGGCATTCATACGGTAGGAAAAAGTAGTCTTAATCGCATGAAGCAATCAGCCGAGTACTAGGCTAAGATGTCTCAGGACCCACACCAAGAAATCCAAAAGTAGTGGATCATATGCAAGAAGAATTGGGATAAAATTAATAAAGCGATGAAGGATATTGAACTCCCTGAGTTCGACACCCTCGACAACTTTGTCGACCTGAGAAACATAGTTGAGTTGCATGCCAAACAAGATTCGTAATGGACCGAAGAGCTCACAAAGATAGTTGAAGAGAGACTAGGGCAAGTGCAACGATTTGCAGAACATCCAATCAGAGCCTGAACCATGCTACAACAATTGAAATCCAGCCTATTAAAGTACCGGAAGCATGCGATGGACATCGGGGGAATACACACAGCTCCGATGGAACAACACAGGTTTTCATGGGCCCAAACTTGTGAGTAATTGTTTATCAGTTGGTCTACGTATGAGAGAAAACACCCTTTTCAAGAGATATCTTGGGCTGACTGTTAAAGAAACTATTAGAAGATGATGCCACGTGGTGAATTTTGTTTTTATTAAACTGCACTTAGCCATTAATTTTAGTTAAGCTTTACGTTATAAATAAATACATCGACGAATTAGTTAAGGGTCGATGGTTGTTGTAAGAACTCTTTCTTTTTGGTTGTTAAGAATTATTTTGAAGATTCTATGAATTGAGAAGTCCTTCTGGACCAGAGACAAATTATTTTCATCAAATGCATGGGATTGAACTTGGATAAGAACTACTTCCTATCTTGTTTCATGAATGATGTAGTAATGAGTAAGAGAAATTAATTATGTTGTCAAGTTATCTGGTGCAATGTTTTGATGTTCTTTGCTTTAATGATGAAGATGAATCATTGTGTTATTATGTGATGAATGGTTATGGTAGATGAATTATTTTTCTTTCCATTATCTTATTGCATATGTGATTTCTTTTTGATAATTATTTTCTCAGACAGTAATTGGATGCTCACATGGTTAATGTATTAGTACTAGGCTTGTGGTATAAAATTGTCATCTGCATGCTTGAGCAGCGGGTTATCCCAAGCTCAACCTCTTCCCCAGTAGTTTAAAACTTAATCTTATTTGTTGTCAAGTTGGTTTATACTGGCTTGCATATCTCATACCAGTCCCACCCAAGAGAAAATACAGAAGAGAATAGTCCTACCTGAAGGAAGAGCCTTCACAATAAAACACAAACCCCATCGATAATTTGGCTGGATCACAAGATCTGGATAACCATTCCGTTGTTAAATGCTACAAATTATAATTGGGCCTTGGTGGTGGGTTTGGTTTCTATTGTTGAATCAAGGGATTTAATACCCATCAACACAGGGGAAAGCTAACTTTTTACGTCAATTTATAGTAAACTATGCCAATATTACTAAGGGTGTCATGCGTATTTTGAAGAAGGACGCCCCTTTTATCTAGGATGAGCGAGCCTAGGAGTCCTTTGATGATTTGAAGAAATCCCCGGTATCGACGCCTTTGATGAAGTATCCTAACTAGAGTAGGGATTACTTAATTTATGTTGCCACGTCAGAGGAGACAATTGGTATGGTTTTGGTTCAGGAGGATGATGAGCTCCGTGAGCACGTCATCTTCTATCTTAGTTGAAAATTAGTCAGTCCTAAGCTCAATTATTCTCACATTGAAAAGCTATATTTGGACGTCATTCACGTAGTCCAACGTTTACACCATTATATATTTCTTTGCAAGACTATTGTGTTGGTCAATGTCAATCCATTTCAATACGTCCTTACCAGGCATATCATAGGGGGAAAATACAATGAATGGATTGTCATTTTACAAGAATTTGATCTTGATTTTTCTTTTGCAAAATCTAAGAAATCACTAGTCTTTGTGGAGTTAATATCCAACTTCCCACGATTGGATGAGGATGTTATCCATGTTGATTCATTTTTGGACAAATAAATTTTCCTTGTCTCATCATCTGACCCCTAGTATGGAGACATTGTTCTCTATCTTCAAACTTTCAAGTTTCCTTAGAATCTCTCGTGATATGACCAATGGCATGTATGATACCAAGCTAAGAATTACACTATGATTGATGACACTTTGTATCATCGAGGAATATACAATATCCCACATCGTTGTTTAACTCAAGAAGAAGCCGAGTCAGTTCTAAATAATTTCCACAATGGGGCTTGTGGTGGTCATCTTTCTGGGCTTTTGATAGTCCAACCAATTTTGTGAGCTGGTTATTTCTGGCCATATATCTTTAGATATTGTGTTGAAATGGCTAAGAAGTGTCACCCCTGCCAAGTGTTCACTCGTAAAAGGCACTCGCATCCAACCCCTCTTCACCCAGTCATTACCGTCGGTCCCTTCACCAAGTGCAGGGTGGACTTGGTGTATTGCAACCCAACTTCGGATGGGGGGAATCAACACATTATTGTGGCCTTTGACTACTTTACTAAGTGGGTCGAGGCCATGTCTATATTTAAGTCTGATGGGAAGACTGTCACCTTCTTTGTATTCAATCAAATTATCACCATATTCAGTATCCTGAGTGATATTGCCACTGATCATGGTAGTCACTTTCAGAACAAAATGATGGAAGAGATAGCATCCAAGATAGGGTTTAAGCATGATCATTCTTCTACTTAATAACCCTAGGAAAATGGATAGGTAGAGGCCATAAACAAGTCTCTCAAGACCATTTTGTAGAAAATTGTCAACCAAAGTAAATCTGACTGGAATATTATGCTATATCCTGCACTCTGGGCATACCGAACCTCATTCAAGATTGCCACCGAATTTTCTCCTTTCCAGTTAGTACACAGTTTGGAGTTGATATTACTAATTGAATGTGAAATCCCTTCTCTTAATTTGGTAGTCACACTCCTTCCTGACACTTCTGATGTCGAGCGACGCCTTGTACACCTAGGGAGTCTTGCCTAGTAGCATCGAGACACCTATACGACTATCAAGGTGAACAAAAGACATGTCAAGGTCTAGTATGATAATTATGTTTGTCCTTGGTTGTACATTGAGAATGAACTTGTCCTTTTATATGATCAAGCCAAAGAACCGTTGGGGGCAGGCAAGTTCAAACCCATGTGGCATGGTCCTTATATCGTGCGACGTGTCCTAGAAAAAGGAGCCTATGAGTTAGAAGATTATGAAGGGAATATGTTGGCCAAGCCCAAGAATGGGCTCTACTTGAAAATATATTACTCTTGAGCCCCAGTATTGGGCGTAAATATTTGTATACTAATGTAATTTAGTGTATATATCTTTTTCCTTTACTGTTTGTCTTCAACTTGCTTGTCAAGTTTTCCCTTGGTTGGCAGATGTCAACAGAGTCTCCGGTCTACTTAGGATTCACAGACAGAGCTAATCGTCATACATGGAAATTGGCTTCCTCTGCTTGGGTGGTTTACTCATCTGAGGGTCTACTGGTGTCTTCAGGTGGCGTATGCCTGGAGCCATCCATGAATAATGTGGATGAATATAGTGTCGTTATAGAACTTTTGCGCGATGCTATTTCACATGGTATTCACTCTTTAGAGGTTCTCCTGGATTCCCAGTTAGTAGTATGTCAGTTGAACGAAAGTTACCATGTGCACAATCCTAATTTACTCCGATGATTCCTATGGGTACATCTTTTAGAATGACAGATTGATTTTATTACTTATCATCACATACCTAGGAGTTCTAATTATGTATCAGATGCTTATGCTAATTTCATTTTAGATTGGCATTTGTCACATAACTAAAGCAAAGAAAACCATCTCATCAATGTACACATTGTAATATAAGTAAATCCAAAGATCCCTGTTTTATATATATTTCAAAAAATATGGTGTTTATAGTACAAAATTGGGGCCAACACCCTCAATACACATATACATCCGATAGTACAAAATCCACGACATCTACGCCTGTGGCGTTGGATGCGTGTCATGATAAAACATTACAACGTTTGCAAGACACTGAAAGAGTCACACCCAATCTATGGGCACACCAACCACTTTCCATTGCATGGCCTCCGACAGATCCTCTACCTGAACCATCAAAATCCTATGTCTCAAACGAGATAGGTTTCCCTCCACATTTTGAAGGATTCTCTTTGCTTCTCCTCCCACCACCTCATCTCCCTGGTGCCTCTGACGATGTCGTGGAATCTTGTATAGTCATTGCGTACCTACATCTGTGTCACACAAGTGTCTATTTAGTACTTAAGAATCATCCAAAAATATTTGTGTTTTACTATACAAAAATAAAAAAAAAGTGAAATATTTAAAAACATTGACATACCTATGTCCCCGTAGGCGGTCCCTAGTGCTTGTGGCATGCCAGGGTCCCCTCTGAAGTCAATCCCTACATAGGGGTAGTCATCCAGAGAAATGACATGTCGCCTCCACCAGTAAAATAAATCATTGTTGTAGGATGTGGGCACCCTACCTCCTGTTATCACATAAAGTTGTGTTCGGTCGTTGAACCTTTAGTTTTTATGTTTTATCCTTTAGTCTTTAGGTTTTCTTTATTTTTCTATTTGTGATTTTCTTAGGATAGTATAAAAATACAAAGACTTGGGTTTTGGCTAACTTTTTGGCCCAAACATATGATTTTAGCCTAGGTTCTTTTTTTGGTTCATTTCTTTGACTCACCTTTTGACTTGACACCAAGCATAATCGACCCCATGATCCTAATGACCTGACATGTCACTTCATCCACTCATTCTCTTTATCCTTTCCATTTTATCCCTATGTCCATTAAGGGGGTCAAATCAAATTTTGAAAAGGGCACTTCCAACTCACTAGGAGTTTCTATAGTGCACCTTTTCCCTATGCTCCTTTACCATAATTCGCCATAATCAGTTGTTGTCATATCTCCCATTTTTTTCAGCACCCTTGTTTTTTAAAAATAAGATTTGAGATTTGGTTATTTATGAGCCTGCTAACTGTTTATCCATTTAAATTTTTCTCCCAAGTTCGGTGTTGTTGAAATCACTAGTTCAGACAAGCTGCATATTGCGCTACGCGATCGACTGTTAGAGATGAATTAGAGGTTGAGGTGGATGTAGCAGCTCCATAACCTGTTTCATATTTTCCATCATCATCCATGACCTCTAGGTATTCCGTGAGTCCTTTCATCTGCATGGAAAAGTCTTAAGATACCCCTACCTCATATTTTGGTAGCACTTGGCGCTACAGACTGCATCCTCTCTCATCCATTTTCATTTGTATCTCTTCTCCTACAGACATCATAGCCATTACCAACTGAATTTCACCTATACTAGTGGTCAAGACATTTTTATTCTGAATATTGAATTCCAATTCATTGACTTGGATCTTGTGCCCACACTATGCTACATAAAGTCGCTACCTAAACTACGCTACAGATCCTCTGTCTTAGTGATTCCTTTTTATTTGGAGTTTTCAGTGCCATATTTTGTATTCACAATATCACTTGGATCTTGTGCCCACACTATGCTACATAAAGTCGCTACCTAAACTACGCTACAGATCCTCTGTCTTAGTGATTCCTTTTTATTTGGAGTTTTCAGTGCCATATTTTGCATTAGCCTCTTTTATTCACTGTGTCATCCTTCATTTTATCTCAAAATATGCTGGAAGTGAGGAGAATAGTAATCCATACCCATTAAAATCTTTGATGACCATTGTATGGTGGCATAAAACTAAGCAGTACATCCCTGCATACCTTTCCTCATACTTTCTTTCTCTCAATTTTAAAACAAAATCCATCAAACTAGTCTATTGTTAATTCAAAGTGATTGGAGCAAAATCATTGAGAGAGAGAAACCATTAGCCACTGTCAATTCTCATTGATATTTACCTCTATTTAGTACCCCACATTACATCACAGCTTTTGATCCCCTGTTTAATCCATGGAGACACCTCAAAGGAAGAAGTCTCACAAGGGAGGGAGTGTTGTCAGGAGTGAACCTTCTGAAATTCACCTGTTTGATGTTGAGCCAATGGTCAGGGAGGTTTTCCAAAGGGTTGGTTGCCTCTCTTTTTGTCAAAAAATGTAGAGGGGACACCCTAAAGTAGAAAGGTAGTTTGCATTACACTTTGATGGCATTAATACCAAGGAGAAAAGCCTTGAGTTTGAGGTATCTGAGGCTTCTATTGCAACAACCAATGGGATACCTAATATAGGTGAGAGGTGGTTCAAATCCATAATCAACAAAGTTTCCTTTTCCAAGGACTTCCTCAAACCAGACTATCAGAAAGAAAAATTTTCTAAGGGACTGCCTAGGAGCCACCTAGTTGAAGGCTTTAATAAATTGTTTAAGATCATCTAGAGATATTTTACATGTGAGGGAAGGTTTAACATGTTATACCAATATCATATAAGACTCTTTCTACATTTCACTGGTAAGGATGCAATGAATATCCCTTTTTATCTTTTGAAGAGAATGTGAAATATTTCTGATAGAGTCCAAGCCAAGTACAAGGTTGTGGACACTAGTGTCTTTCACTCTGGGTTGATCAAGATGTTGGTGATGGAAGAGTTGAAGAAAAGGAATATTCCTTGGGAACAATTCATTGTCTCTGCCCATATATAGCTAGATATAGCCTCTACCCCTCAATATAGGATGCAGATCCCTTTGCCATCTAGTAGTGTTTCCCCAACAAGAACAAGCAGGAAGAGAAAAATAAAACCCACTACTCAAGACAAAGAAACCCCCAAGGAAATTGAAGAAGAAGAGAGGGAGTTTCATCACTCTCCATAGAGAGATTTTTCACCTCCTCATGCACCTGAATTGGAAGAAGTCCCTTCATCCACAAAAAACACATCCAAGAGGGGATGGAGTTTGCATTTCCCTTCACCTTCTCTAGCAGCTAATATTAGAATTAGGAAGCCTTTTACTAGATCATCAACCTTCAAAGAATATGTTGAAGAAGAAGTCTTACCCAAGGCTTCAGTTCCAAGGAAAGAACAATATAAGGGTAAAGGAATTGATAAGCCTATTGAGGTGATAGACAGAGCCTTTATTCAGTAGAAAGATAAAGGTAAATCCATTGAGAAACCTATTGAGGTGATCAACATCAACACTCCACCTAGTAATCCCACTTTCAAAAGATTGATCAAACAACTCAGGGAGGCTAGGAAAGAATTTGATCATTTGAAGGAAAACATTTTGATGGAGAGAAGAAATATGAAGGAGCTCATGGGAATGTACACTGAAAACCTTGATCTGGAAAGGTTTTCAGTAAGAAGATCCCTATCTCTCCATAAGAAACTTAAGACCCTCTATAGGAAAAACATAAGCTTTCAGTCCCAAAACATAAATCTCAAAGAGGAATTGCAACATTTCAAGGATGAATTGGCCAATAGGAACTTAAATGTTTTGGTACAAGATGCAATAGAAAGAGATGAACCTCCAGTTAAGATGAGTATCCCTGCAAACGGAAAATATGCTACTATGACAGAGGGATGTTCTCCTTCAACAAGGAGGAGTGTTAAATTGATGAAGTAGTTGGGAGATGACAGATCCATTCTTGTGGGTGGTCTCTTTTTGCAAGTGTGAAATGATCAAGGAAGTATTACTTTTCCACCTATACAGGCATCTACAAGATCCTAGTCCATCAGCTAATTTTTTTTGTTTTTGAAGGATTGGTTTCATCACATAGAAAAAACACAGAGATTTTGTGGTGCCATGGCACTACAGAATCGTCTATACAATATGTTATGCAATTATGCTACCTAAGGCACTACGAAATATCCAAGCCAAAATTAACATGGCTCTACCGAATATGCAAAAATATTTCAGGAGTTGCGCTACCGAAACTGTAGAACTGTTACACATGAGTGGCACTACCGAATCTGTAGAGTTATTTCAGGAGGGGTGATACCGAAATTGCATAGTCATTACACAAGAGTGGAGCTACGGAAACTGCAGACCTATTTTAGGAGTGGTGCTACAAAATATGAAGAGTTGTTTCAGAGGAAGCGCTACAGAATCTGTAGAGTTGTTTTACAAAGGGCACTAAAAAATTGGCTACCAAATGTGCTAGAGAATGGTTCTACAAACTAGCCCTTGCAGTCAAAGGTTCAAATTCATGACTCCTTCTTGATTGTTGATGACGTGGGGAGAAGAAAGGATCACATGTGGAAACTTGGATGAAACATATAACCATTGGAGGACTCTTGGTACTGAAAAAGAATTCACCTAAGATAAAAAGCATGTCTTTTAATTCTTGTTGGAGTGGTTTCCAACATGGCTCCTAAATTTTAGCAGTTTATTAAGATCTATTAGCACAAGTGCTAGAATTGTAGTTGTTTTGGAGAATCCGAGGATAGGAGGGCCAAATCTCACCTCTAGTTGTTTCCTTTCCTCTTTTGATTATAAATACATCTTCCAAATGATTAGAGAGGTTCAAATGGTTGATTAGGGCTCCTTGATTGTAATATTTTTTGACTAAGTAAGTTATTCTTTGGTTATGTATTGGACTTGAGACATTTTGATTAATAGAATTCAATTTCTTTTTATATTATCTTCTTGCCTCTTATACTGAAGTACTCATGATTGGATGATCCAAATGAGATTTTTATCTTATTTTATGATGAATGTTTGATTACAATATTGCTATGATATTCTTTAGTGTTCTTAAACTTTAAGTTCAAGAATTTCTTGTGACTGATTTTTTCTTCCCTTGGCTGCTTGAAGACCTGATGTTAATAGCATACATTTACACCTTCCTCACTAAGTCTTCCTCCTATTCAATTTTACTCGAAATCACTGACTGGAGTTAATCAAGACCTCATTTTATTATACATGCTAGCCCATATTTGTAAGTTAAAACATTCTTATTCTGAGTTTTGTGCATTTGACCTTTAATTACTCAATTAAATTTACAAATATTTTGATGGTTATTGGGTTGATCCTCTTGCAATATGAGGGTGATTCTCAATGATAACATTCTTGGTGTCATGGGGGAACGAATTGAATACATTTCCTTGGGATTGAATGACAAATCAATACTAATTCTGAAGGTGCATTAGGGATCAATACATTGAATATTGCATCTTGCACCTGGCGACTCCAATGTTTCAGTTGTGGCTCCCAAAGGCAAATACACGAGGTATACTCCACATCTACCTCTGGGAACTCTTGAAGCTGACCCAGAGAAGATTCTCAAAAAATGAAAGGCTTCTCAAGAAGGATTTTCAGCTACTATACCAGGTACTTCTGATCATTTGCATGATTCTACTTTTAAAAATCCAGTAGCCATATCTAATCCTCCTATTTTACCTTCTACTGAAGTTTCTAGAAGTTTAGATTTTCAAAATTTCCCCTTTGAATATTCATCTTTTATTCCCCAAGTCAAGTAATAAAGTTTTGAAACCCTTGTTTCTCCTGATATTGTAAAGTGGTTCAAACTTGAGAGTCTTGAAGATTTTCCTACTTTGGGTTTTCCTACTACTCCTATCAAAGTTACTGTGACTAAGAAAGAGGAAACCTCTTTTCCCTTGGACCCTATACCATCTTCACCCAAGACTCAAACTCTTCCTCTGAAAACTAAAACCTCTCCATCCAAGTTTCCTCTTTCCCCAAAAATCTAGACTATATTTGCAACTATCAAAACTCCATATCCCCCTTGTTCCCCTACAATTCACAACCCAATGGTAGGTGCTAATATTCCTAGAAATAGGATGGATGCCATAGTGGTTGCTAGGTATTCCCCTCTTATTTTACCTCAGCCTATGATTTCTCTCCCATTTGGAGACTACCTTAAGTACATGCCCAATTTTACTGGGGAGGAAGACACAACTACACAAGAACACCTTGCAACTTTTTATAGTTATGCAGATAATCTTAACATTGAAAATGAAGATGCATGGATGAGAGTATTTGTACAGATTCTTGATGGTGAGGCTAGAAAATGGTTTAGGGGTTTTACTCCTGGATCTATTGTTGGTATTGAAGCTTTGGATGATGCCTTCTTGAGGCATTGGGGGGATAAAAAGGATTTCCTTTATTATTTTACATAATTTGGATCACTTAAGAGGAAAGAAGGGGAATCTATTTTTGAATTTTCTAAGAGATTCAATAAAATGTACAACAAGATTCCCTCTAAAATAAATCCTACATAAACCTCTTCCAATATTACCTATGCTAGTGCTTTTGACCCTGAATTATGCCTCTTGTTGAGAGAAATAAGATCTACCTCTTTAGCTCATATGAAAGATGCAACCTTAGTAGTAGAATCCAATATATTGGAAGCTGACAAACTTAGGGGAAAGTCTGATAGAGATAGAAGGAAAGGTAGAGCTGAAGCTTCAACCTCTGAATCCCATGTTTTCCACCCTCAGGTTGATGAACTTACAAAATTGGTAAAATCACTTTCTGCTGAAATGGAGAAGTTGAAACTTGAAGGAAAACATAACTATAGAAACACACAAAATGCTGACAATAGAGGTAATTTCATAAGACCAAATAATTCCCCTTAGGTCCTCCAAAGACATATAAGAAATAGGGATAGAGATGATCAAAAAGTTCAAACCCCTCTCCAAAAAAATCTTGTTACTAATGAAGAAGGGGAGGATGAAGAAAGTGATCCTGAACTCCATTGTCTTGGTGACACCTCTTCATCTCCTCATGTGACCCAATCTTCATATGAAGAGTGTCTCATGGATAGCCAATTAAATGAATTGATTAAAGGAGAGAAAACAAATAAAAATCCTAGTAGATATAACCTAAGATCCAAAAATAAAGAGGGAAAGACGGACACTTCTGATCAACCCACTAAAACAAAAAATTTTGATGAGGTTGTGACAACTAGAAGAAAAGGAAAATATGTGAAAATCCATCAAACATTGGTTAAGAGCCCTGCCCTAGAAGTTAAATAGATTCTAAAATCCCCATACTCCTTTAGCTTTGAAAATGAAATCCAAAAGATCAAAATCCCTGTACCTTTGTTGGGACATGGGCAGACCCAGGGTTCAATGCTTAACAACATGCCAACAAAAATCAAACTACCAAACCTTTCGGCAACACCTACGAAGCAAGAGAGGTCTCACCTAAGGTAGAAGCAGGGGAGGTTACAGGACACAGGTGTCTGTAACTAGGTTAGGACATAGATCTGTGATAACAACACTTCGTAGAGTATTCTATTAACACTTAAAAGATGAGATGTTGTTGGCACAGGGGCAGACCCAGGGTTCAACTCCAAGAGCGCACCAACAAGCCCTAACTACTGGCCTTTTTCGGTAAAACCTATGAAGAAGATGTAGTCTCACCAGAAGTAGCTATGAGGGGGTTGCAGGATAGAGATGTCTACAACCAAAGGAAATTTCAAGTGGATCTCACTCAAGAACATCACAACGTTCATATATCACTTATCAGCTTAGATCTATTCTGCACATCTACTTATCAGATATAAAATAGTAATGCAATCACAGTATATTAATGATAGAGATAAAATATGAGTCACACACAACAATAAATATACGTGGTTCGCCCTCTCTCTAGGTCTATGCCCACATAACTGTGATTATGATTTATTAAGATAAAGCATACAGTTCTTGTTTGCGCTCTCAGCTAGCAAATCTTCTTTCTTCTTCTCTCTTTCTCTTGCCTTCTTATGCACCCAGATGAAGATCTTATAATACCAGAAGGCTCTCACACTCAACACTTCTCTCTCTCGATACATTACTCACTCACATCAACAATACAACTAGATTGATAAAAATTTCATACCAACCCAATCCAGGTCCTTTAGACCTTTATTTATACATTACAATAGCTCACCGATAGCCTTATGCCGAAACCTAGGTGTCCAAAACCCTAGATACCAAAACCCTAGGTGTCTAAAACCATAGGTCAACTTGACCCATGTTTCCAGGGCTCTGCCAGCCTATCTTTCCTTCCTTCTCGTGCAGTGCTCCAAAGTATCCAACAATGGCTTTTCTTACTTGTTGATTTGTCCATGATCCTTCTTCCTTACTTATTTGTCATTCTCGATCTCCTCATTCAATGACTTTCTTTTCCTTACTTCGCATCATATTTCCTAATATTGTACTCACTTTGACCCAGTAACAATCACTATCTTCTGTGAAGTTCACATTCTCCCTTTTCTTCCTTGATCTTCTCTTGATTCCATAACCAAGGGCCAATAGACCCCCAAGACTCACCTGTGACTCATCCCAAGGCACTTAAGATCTGATCCCTCAGTTTTACTTTGACTGCAAACTATGTAGTGCAGCCTCTGCTTTCTGTTCGATGCCTCCTCTTTTTCCTTTGTGTAGACTATCTTTTCTATGTCTGGTACCCATTTTCAACTGCACCTGGTACCTAGACCCTTTTCTTCTAGCTTTTACAGAGAGCTGTGAGGAAGTTGGTTGTCATAATACAACTTCAGCTGACTCCCATTTACCAAACCTTCCTTCCATTCTCCATTCAACGTTTTCAATTGCGCAACTCCTCCCTCTGTAACATAAGTGATCTGATATGGCACTAGCCAATGCATTTTTAACTTCCCAGGATGTTTTATGAACTTGATTTCATATACCAGTACTAGATCACCTTGTTTGAATGCCTTCTTCTTGATGTGGATGTCATAATAGGCCTTCTCTCTTTCCTTCTGAACCTGTTGATGGAATCCTACAATGAATCTATCTTCCTCTAGTTCAACCAGTTGGGCAAGCCTCTCTTCAACAACACCAGGTTCGTCCATATCTATAAAGGCATCTATTCTTAGGCTTGGTACCAAATATTCCATTGGAACAACAACTTCAAGACCATATACCAACTTGAAAGGGGTATGCATTGTTAGTTTTTTTCAAGTAGTTCTATAGGCCCATAAAACTGTTGGTACTCTCAACTCCCAATCATCCCTATTCACACTACAAATCTTGGTTAATGTTGTTTCCAAAATCTTGTTGAATGCTTCAACTATCCCATTTTCTTATGGATGGTACAACATGCTCTTTTGATGGTGGACTGCAAATTCTTCAGTCAGGGATTCAACTGTCTTATTGATGAAATGTGTTCCTTGATCACTCATAAGGATCTTTGTGCATCCAAATCTGTTATGATGTCATCAAATATGAAGCGCACAACTATAGTTTCACTACAGTCCTTGACTACTCTTGCTTCGACCCATCTGGTCAAGTACTCTGTAGTTGTAATTATGTACCTTGCTCCTATGCACTTTCCTGGTGGGTTTATAGGTCCAACAAAGTCAAAGGCCCATTTCTCAATTTTTTTTAGGGTCAGTTGTGGTGCCAATGGAATTTCATCTCTTCTGGATGGTTTCCCAACTCTTTGGCATACATCACAGGCTTTGGAATAGTCTTTAGCATCTCTATGTAAGGTAGGCCACCAAAGGCCATCTCTCAAAACCTTCTACGCAGTTTCTTTTCCTACATAATTTCCTCTTGTGATGCCTTCATGATCTTCTGCAAGGATCAGTGGTCATTCTACCTCCATAACACACCTTCTCAATATCTCATTAGGTTCCATATTTTATAGATGTTTGGCTATAAGTGAGAAATATGCAGTGCACACTACTAGTTGTTTCTTCTGAGGAATTGTGTACTCGCTAGGTGCCATTCTTGTTGATAGGAACTGGACTATCTTTGTGAAGTGGTCATAGATATTTCTAATGGCTAGTAGTTTTGCATCAAGTAGTGTATCCTCCAAACTGGTGGGCTCTTCGCCATGTTCCATCCTTGACAAGTGGTCAAGACCTTTGTTCATTCTCCCCAGCTTTACTAGGATCTCAAAATCATATTCTTGAAATAGCATAAGCCATCTGCATATCCTTCCCCCCAACACTGACTTGTTGACTAGGTATTTTAGCGCAGAGTAATCAATAAACATTTTAAAATGCCTGCACAAAAAGTAGTGGTGAAATTTTTGTAATGCGTGCACCATGGCTAACCCTTCTCGCTCAGTGGTGGTGTAGTTTATCTCAACAGTTGACAGCTTCTTGCTAGAAAAATATAATGGGTGGTCAATTTCTCTTGTTCTCGGTTGTGCTAACATAGATCCTGAAGCAACGGAAGACACATCTACATACACATGAAACTCCTTGGTCCAATCTGGGAAAACCAGAATGGGCGCAGTAACCACTTTCTATTTTAGTGTGTCGAAACTCTGCTGGCATTCTTCTATCCAACTAAACTGACAATCCTTCTTCAACAACTTCTCCATGGGTGTTGTAATCTGAGCATACCCCTTGATGAACTTTATGTAGTTGTCTGTGTGTCCTAATGCAGTGTGCAACTATTTGACTGACGTAGGAGGGGGTAGATCAATTATAATGGTGATCTTGGATGGATCTACCAACAATCTTTGCTTTCATACAATATGTCCTAACAGGACTCCAAATGGTGAAAAGAAAATGCATTTCTTTAGGTTCAAAGAAATTTGGCACTGCCTGCATTTATCCAACATTAGCCTTAGACATTCAATATGATTCTTCAATAAACCAAAGACAGTTCAATCATCAAAATATGATTCCAAAAATTTATGCAGAAATTCCTTGAATGCTTCGACCACCACCCTGGAAAAGATGGTTGGGGGCTTCTTCAATCCAAATGGCATTACTGTGTATTGGTAGGATCCCCATTCTGTTGCAAATGTGGTCTTATGGTGATCTTCCTTGGCAATTCGAATCTGATGGTATCCTGAAAATCCATCTGTAAAATAATATACTTCCTGGCCTCCCACATTATCTAACACTTCATCCGTGAATGGTGTAGGGAAGGGGTCATGTAAATAAGCATCATTCAGCTTCCTGAGATATACGCATATCCTGATTTATCATGTCTTCTTTTCTTGTACCACCATAGGGCTAATCCACTCTTACTCTTTGACAGGTTCTATAATCCATGCTTCGAGCATTGTGTCAAGCTCAATATTCAATTTTTCCTTATATTTAGGGTTTAGTCTGTAAGGTCTCTATTTGACTGGTCTAGCATCCGGATGCAAAGGAATCCTCATCTCACCCATAGGCCATTTAATGCCCTCCATATCAGTGAACTTGGTTGGAAACAAGTCCTGATATTCATGCAGTAACTCTATAATTTTGTCAATGGTGGCAGCATCCCAATAATCTCCAACATTTGCAAACTTTGGTGTCTGCTCTGTTCCAATATTGACTTTCTTAATCTTAATTGACTGTCCAATAAATGGTAGGTCAACTCCGGGTCCTTCCACGTCTCTTTGGCCCTCTATTTCTGCGATGTTCACCTTCCTAGGATTATCATCTTCATCATCATTGATGTTGTAGCAGCCCTGCAATTTCTGGAGAGGCGCAGTCTATTCTTCCTCTTCTTGTCCATTTGTCCTCTTCTATTTCACAATCTGTAATGCTTAATCTACTGATGGGTATTGACTTTCAAATAAGAAGGCAGTTACAAAATTTTGAGTCATACCTTCCCAATCTGTAGTGATGAGGCGCAACTCTACTTGAAGGTACTAGTTGATAGGGGTGGTGTCCAATGTATTAATGAATTTGTGCACCCACTGTTCTTGCGGAAGGTCGCTCCAGGCATCTTCATAGTTTCACACATGGTCCTTTGGGCAGGTTCAACCTATGTACCGAACTTCACAGCATTTTACTTGTGCTGAGAACCTCACTGTCATTAGGGTATGACACTGTATCCAATCTATAATGTTACTTTTGTGTGCCCCCCACCATCTTGTTGGTGTGGCTTTCAAGGCCTCATCCATTTCCAACAATCTATGTTGTATTGGTACACTCTCTTCAAAGTACGACAAGAAGGTTTCTAAAGGATTCTGACCATCAAAGGTGGGTAAGTTACTTACTGTTGTGACAATCCAACAAACTTCTCTGGTTAATCTAGCACATCTTCTTGTAGATACTTCATACATCTTGTTCTACCAATTCTCCAGTTCTTATTCTGATTCTTTTGAAAATTCACTCTCACTTCACTAGCTTAGTTTCCCGTCAACTGTAGGATTAATGTAATCCTATTGTCTGGATATTAGCTTATATATATATTCTAGTGCATATTCATGGTATCCTTCTCTGATAGGTTTTGTGTATCGTTGACCTTCATCTGGATCTAAAGGTGCAATGACCCTAAGGCCATCTCTTTCAAAAGTCATACATCTCTTCTTTAAGTCAACAATAGTGGAGTTATTGAAGGCCCAATCAATTCCTAATAGCATAGTGTAAGGGAAGTTGTCATCAACTGTTTCAATTACCTCAAAATATATGAATGTTCTTAGTCCATCTATGTCCACAGGGACATTCTCCAATCATCCAAATGGGCTCACAGCTTGCTGATTAACCATCTTAATCCTGATAGGGGAATAGGTCAACTTCGGTTTTTCCATTAGTGCCCAGGTTTTCTTCGTCATGACATTGACCTCCGACCCTAAGTTGAGGACTACATAATCTATCTCATATTGTCCTATTTGAGCATTCAAATGTATTTCCTTATTTTTCCTTCTCTTCTTACTAATTTGGTGTACTTCCCTATTCAGTAAGGGGTCTATCTTTCCTAGCTCATATTGTTTGATTAAATTTTTGTAACTCTTGTAAAACGCTTTCATCCTGAATCAACTTGATACAAGTATATAAAAATTCCATGAGCTTTCTTACCTATTTTTCTTCTTTTGGAAAAGCAGAATGATCAAATTCCAGAGGCATTCCATATTCTCTCACTTCTGGTCTTATCTTTGATGAAGAGCCTTCGCCTCCTCTGAATTATTTACTATCTTCCTCAAATATTTTTCTTTCTCTCTTTGCATCAAAGGATTGTGTCTTATGTGTAGCATTCTTGATTCCTGAATATTTCGTGGTCTTCCCTTGGGTCATTCTGTCATCTCCTGTAACAACACCTCCTCTTGTTATAACAATGAATCTAGGGTCTTCTCCATGAGGCTCAACATATATCAGTTGCACTTGTAGGTTCTACCGAGGTTCCCATCTTTCCTAAATCTTAGCTAGCAGCATAGGACAATCTTCCATAACATGGTCAAATGAGCTACAGTAGCTGCAAGTAGTACAAGGGTTCTGACAATCCCTTGCAAGGTGTCCTAGTTGTGTGCAGTTATAATAGATGATTTTTCCTCGGTGTCGACCCATTCCTCCTCCTCGTCCTATTCCTTTGAATCCACTACAAGGATTGAAGTTTCCTCTCCTAGGAGAGTTATATTGCGTAGTGTTTCCTTCTTGCTGTACTTCGCCTTGAATCTTATATATGTCTCTCAACCTTTCATGCATGAGATCGCAATCCTTACAATCCCTATCATCATGTCCTATGAACTTACAGAATGTACAGTACAAATTTGTAGGTGTTTAAACATACTTTTGCATGTAGTAGCACTCACCAGGGTGATGTATGTTTCTGCATACATCGCACCAAGGTAAGGTGACTTACTTCAAAGGGCTTGGAGCTCCAAAAGCCAAGTATTCATTAAATAGAGGGCAATGTTCCTTGTCATGGAGTTCTTATTTGCATATGACACACCATATGTCTTCTCTTTTTTCTTTTCCCTTGTCTTTCTTCATATCTTCAACTTGCAGAGACAAACTAGTTAGCTGACTCAATATCTAGCTCATACCTGAGCTGGATTCTCCCATAGGGGTTGATTCTAACTTCATGGATATCTCTAGTGCCTCAGACTGCGAAGTAATGTTCTATTGCATCAGGGGAACTCTCATGTGTGGTATAAGGGCATCAATGAATCATTCCTTGTTCTACTCGTCAGGGATTTGAAAGGTCAATCGGCATGTTAAGGTTTTGAATCTCTGATCGAATCCTCAAACAGGTTTGGCCACCTTCTGCTTGATCTCTTTCAGCTCTGTGATACATTGTGACTCCAACTTGGGTTTCTTGAACTCTGCAATGAATGCATTCTTAATATGATTCATTGGCTTAGGCTCTACAAGTCCTTGGACAAGCTTCATGTACCAACTCAGTGCACGATCTCTTAGAGTGGTACTAAACTGGGTTATTTTGACATCTTCATTGGTGACATTTTTAATATTCCATATAGCTTCACATAGGAACCAGTGCTGATTAGGATCTTCAAATCCATCTCCCCTAAATATAGGAAGCCTCATCTCATATGCCATATATCTTGTTAGGGTTCATGACTGAATATGTGGTGGACTACTATTGATAGTGCTCTAGACGCTCTGGTGACTAGGATTACTCTTGTTGCTTAATACTACTGAATCAACATGAGGGGTAACAATACTTACTTCGATGGTCTGTGCAGTTTCTAAGGTTTTAGGTTCTCTTCGGCGAAGCTCTTCAGCTTCTCCTTCCTCTGCCCTAGTGGGTTCTAAATGTTCTTAGGCTGTCAGTTCTGCCTCTTCTCCACCGTATAAACCCTCCTCCCCATAGTTCTATTTAAACAAGTTTGTAAGGTGAACTTCTTGGAACACTCTCCCACTGCGCATATGTCCAGCTTATGTGTTGTTTTCATTGTCTAAATTCTTGAACATTAGCCTTTCTTGATCCGACCAATCTATTGTATCTTCAAGATGTTCTTCTCATGCAATAGAATCTTGATTCTCAGCTTCATAAAATGCAAATATTTCCCTCTGGGTCCCTTAAATAAATATCTCTCATCTTAGTTGTATGATTCTACTCTGTCAACAACGAACTCTGTGATGTACCCACCAATGTTGTTATCGAACCAATGATCTACTGCTCATGATATGGTTCTATCAACACTTTTGACCCTCTTGATCAACTCTGACGTCCAAACCACAAGAGGTCTAGATCAGATCTCAAACTAGGTATTTGCTAATCTAGCTAGCCACTCATATAGCTCCTGATGGATTCCTCTAAAGAAAATTTCATGTATATCAGTAAAAATATATTTCTCCAGCCAATCTTCTGAGCTAAGATTAGGGTTCTTGTTCTGGGCTTCAACGAAGTCCCTTTCTTGATCTTCTATCTACTTTTGAATGTATGTCTTCGATGGAAACGACCTTGACATTCCCTCAAGAATATTCCAGTCCCGACAACGGAACCATTTGTTGGCACAGGGGAAGACCTAGGGTTCAACTCCAAGAATGCACCAAAAATCCTTAACTACTGGCCCTTTCAACAACACCTGCGAAGAAGATGCAGTGTCACCCGAAGTATCTATGAGGGGGTTGCAGGATAGAGATGTCTACAACCAAAGGAAATGTCAAGTGGATCTCACTCAAGAACATCACGACGTTCATATATCACTTATCAACTTAGATCTATTTTTCACATCTATTGATCAGATCTAAAACAGTAATGTAATCATAGTATATCAATGACAGAGATAAAATACTAGTCACACACAACGCTAAATATACATGGTTCACCCTCTCTCTAGGGATACGTCCACAAAACTATGCTTATGATTTATTAAGATAAATCATACAGTTCTTGTCTGCGCTCTCAGCTAGCAGATCTTCTTTCTTATTCTCTCTTTCTCTTCCCTTCCTGTGCACCCATTTGTAGCACTTGACCTTCACACCCAGCTGAAGATCTTACAATACCAGAAGGCTCTCACACTTAACACTTCTCTCTCTTGATATAGTACTCACTCACATAAAAAATACAACTAGATCGACAAAAATATCATACCAATCCAATCCAAGTCCTTTATACCTTTATTTATACATTACAATAGCTCACTGACAACCTTAGGCCAAAACCTAGTTGTCCAAAACCCTATATAACAAAACCCTAGGTCAACTTCACTTGTGTTTCTAGGGCTCTGCCAACCTGTTTTTCCTTCCTTCTCACGCGGTGCTCTAAATCATCCAATGATGGATTTTCTTGCTTATTGAGTTGTCCACGATTCTTTTTCCTTTCCTATCTATCATTCTCAATCTCCTGGTTCAACGGCTTGCGTTTCCTTACTTCACATCAACTTTCCTGATCTTTTGCTCACTTTGACCCAGTAACAATCACCGTGTCTTCCACGAAGTTTGCATTCTCCCTTTTCTTCCTTGATCTTCTCTTTCTTCCATAACCAAGGGCCAACAGATGCATTAGTTCATTAGATTTAACAACATCAAAGAACATACCCTAATAGATATCGACAAAGTAACAACAAAGATTAATCATTTCAACCACTTATCACATACCATTAAGTTAGATCTAACATTCATTTATCTTTTACACAAGTAAAGCACTAAGCATCAACAGATCTATCTATCATACATAATCATCAATCACTGGGAAGATTTATAACATACACAACACAACACAAAGAAAACCAAAGATACTAGATATACGTGGTTCAACCCAGTGTGGGGCTATGTCCACCAACTGCTTCATCTTCTTTATTATTCTTCAATCTCTTACATTCAGTGCCTCCTGTGCACTAAGCCACAGAGTCGAGCTTTGCATATGACAAGAGATCTGTGCACTGAGCACCATATCCTCCTTCCAAACTAGATCAAGGCACATAGCCTACCCTCTATCAAGCACAGAGCCTTAACACATGTACATTCTATTGCACAAAGCACTTGCACTTAGCTACCGAGACTTCTCACTACTACTTCGCTACTTCTACCATACACTCTTACTTATTTATAATTTTACAATCCCTTACAATAAGTCCTAATCATGGGTAAACCCCATGGGCCGACATCCCATAACCCATTACAAAAACCCTAAAGAACCCCTTACAAAGCCTACAAAATCGGTGAGATCCATGAACTCAGATCTGCCTAGGCGCTCAATCTTTGACCAGCCTGTCGAAGTCCAAAAGTGGTCCAAACCTGACCAAGGTTTCCTCAAAACTTGGTCGAGGGCCAACACACCCCCAACACTCACCTGTGACTTGTCCCAAGTCACTCAGATCTGGTCAATGCTTCTTTGAATGCCTCAAGCTTAAATCAAGCTGCCTCGACTTGCTGCTTTGCCTGAGCCTCCTGCTCAGTGAACTCCTAGATCGTCTGCTCTGTAACAGGCCCTTCCAGGTGTTGTTCTACTGATGCAATCACTTGGTCCAATTGCAATCCTTTTCCATCAATCTCTTCGAACATCTGGCAGACTTCCTCCTACACCGGTTGTAGCTTCTACATGACTTCCATTACCCTTCCCTAGAGGGCAGTGATCTATTGTTGCACTGCACAATGTTCCTGAGATCTCTTCATTATTTCAACATGGTGAGTAAATTCATCTGCACCTGTATTGAAAAAGCCTGTTGTTGCGCCTCCTATAACTACGCTTCCAGTTTCCTTATCTCTGGATCTTCTGCAAGGCCTTCATATGTTTGCACACATATATCACTCGGTTTCTTTCATTCTGTGGCAAGGGCTCTGATTCTTACAATTGTATTCTTAGCGGTCTCCTCCCTCTGGTCACGCACCTCTTGTGGGGTGCTCGACAATGCTTGGACCTCCAACTTTGTTATCCTTTCTTGAAGTTGTTGGATGGTCTCAACGAGCTTCTCTACTTGAGCCTCGATTGACTCTTGTTCCTCATGTGCCAAGCCTGCCATAGAATGACATGCTTTACTTACTACCTCTTTGACTATGGCCTATTTTGTGAGAAACTGCTCCTTTTCTCTCTGTAGTTGGGATTTTTCCTCTTGTATCATCGCCTAAAAAGCTTCTTTCTCACTTTCATAGGCAGTTACATAGTACCACTCTACGCGTAATTTCTCTAAGGCTTCATCCTTTTCTTCCCAGATTCTCTAAAGTTGAGCTTCTGTCACATCCACAAGTATTCTCAATTGGGTTGGTTCATCCACCAATTCTGTAATTTGTGACAAAGAAGGCGCAGTAGGTACTGTGCGGACCAAACAAATAGATTGTTTTATTTCCTTCACTTCCTTCTCGATCCTTCCATGCAACTCCTCCTGCTTCGCTCCATATCTTTGCAAGATGTCCTCGGAAGCATCCTCCATGGCTCTGTGGACCAAATTGATGTCATCCTCCATGAGCGTGACCTCTAACTGGGGATTACTAGCATGCGTCTTATTTCTTACTGAAGGTTTCTATGGAGAACCCTTCCTCTTATGTTGTGTTACTATTTCAGTAGGGGTATCCTCTGGTGATGTAGCTTCACCTCCTCCTTTCTCATCCCCTACTCCTTGTCCATCTTCTTTGTCTCCTCCTCCTTCTAGTGAGACAGATCTATTTTCTTCAGAGGCATTGTCCTCCTCATCGGTCTCTATATCCTGGACTTATTCCTCCTTCTTCTTCTTCTTCATCCCACTAGACTGTCTGACATGCTCAACCTGGGTGACTAGGGGAACTTCCTATGGTGTCAGTGTTGGAGAGGTTTTCATCAGCGACAGGTACAAGAAGTTCCTCCATCCACTCCTTTGTGATCTGCTCCATGTCTTCATCTGTCAGTATATAGTATGATTGTAGTTCTTCCTTGCTCTCATATCTACTCGCAGTGATATATATGAAATGCATATCTACACATAACTTTGCTATTGGTCTGCAATGGGGAAAGGTGCGCATTTTCATGCATGAAAATGACTTGATGGAAACCTTCAATTGCTGATAATATGCATGAAAAATGGCATTGGACTGCCACTACTCCACCATGTTGTTGGTTTACCACAAGGTAGAAAACCTAGTGGCCAACGACTTCGATGGTTTGATCTTCATAAAGGTGGCTCCTTCAGGAATTTTTTGAGAGACAAATGTGATCAAAATGATCAGCTAGCTGAAGTGGAATTCATATCCCAAATCTTGATCTTCCCGACAGTCTTTCTCTAGTTCATTGACAAGGTAATTTGCCCAATTCACCTGCATGCCCTCCACACATTTTCCTGCGAGGTCCACCACAAAACCGATGACCTATGTTGGGCAGTTCTTCCTTACTCGCTTTCCAGCTATGAGTTGACGAGTGAGGAGCACTGAACCATCCTATATAGAGGCTACCTTGAAGACTCACTTTCCTTTTTTGACTTCATCGTAAGCTTCCTTGATGCGTTGTGTCAGGGATTGGTCTGAGGCCTTCCCTGGATAAAACTGTTGAGGGTCAAGTCCCTTCATGCTTAAGCCCATGATCTGGTGGATCAACAACATATCCACAATAATCCTCCAGTCGAGACATAGGTATCTGCCATGATAACATGACAAGAGGAGTTTAACACAAGCATTAACCTCCTGGTGATGGCCAAAATGAGGAATCTTCATCACATTTAGCACGGTGGACTGTGCCAGCTCCTTAATCCATGGATGGGAGACGAAAAGAGGCTTATTCCTAGTTGTCTTCATCAAGTAGCAGTGGGGCACTATAATAGCATAGTTCTTTTTGTCGCCTAGATTGAAATCATTGTTCTTCAATAGTGGGATCTGTCCTAACTGACTCCCAACTACGTGTATTCCTTTCGGAATGTATGCGGTGATCAAGGTGTACTCATAATCTCATGGGATGTTGTTACAGTTAACTGTGCCATCCAAATGTGGGATATACTCTGGTAGGATGGATGCGATCTACTTTGCATTAGCCAGATCGTTGCGATGCTTACTTCACTACTCAGTCGCGAGGTTAACACATCCAGAATGGCATCTAGTCGAAGGGAAATCCTACAGTCCCTTAGTCTATGATGCATGGACACCTTCAGATAACTGTCTATCAGCCATTATCTTCTTGACGACCTCCTCGACAGTCTTCTCTAATTTAGTAGGTTCGCTTGACATTCTCACTTTTAACAGGAAGGTCAGGGTAGGTGAACAGAAAGGTGAGGTAGACAAATGGATGGCTAGGTCTAGCTTCAAATAACACAACTCAATACACAAGAAATTCTCTTCTTGGTTCAGTTAATCACGGTTGGCTAAAAGTCATCCCGACACAATGACCAACAGGTTAAATAAGTGGGGAACCGTAACAGATTCTTCCAATGGGAAGCAATTCTTCCATCAATGTGAATTTGTCCATTATGGTGTGGTCTCAACGTCCCAAAAGTGATCCATCCACCCATAAATGTTTTTTCTAACCATTCTGGAGCATCATTCTAACTTTCGGGGTGCCTCCAACAGTCATACAGCTTCGCCAGGGTGAAATCCCTGCTACGAGGTTTTAGTCTATGAAGTCTTCCATATGGTCTTTGTAGCTTCTTGTAGCTTTTCCATCTTGGATTTCTTTTTACTGAGATTCCTTGTCTTATTTCCTGTGATCTAATTCTCTCTAACTGTTTTTGGAATCCTCTTTGAATTCTTATTATTATCTTCCTTTAGTGTAGTGACTTCGCACTGTTGATGTTCCCTTAAAAGGTTTGAAGTTAATATCCTTCCTCTTAATACTTCCTGGGTGGATACACTTCTTTCTTGTATACATAGGTCCTTCAATCCTTCTTGCATTCTTTCAATCTTGACAGCTAATTCTCTTTCTTTTTGTCCCTCCTGTGTTGTTACTTTGTTCTGTTGCTTCGACTTATCCTCTTGTTCTTCTATTAGTCGATCTATTTTTCTAGCTATGAAATCCCTTAATTCTTGATTTTTCTTTTCTATAGCTTCTTCCTCTTCTTTCCTTCTGATGTGATCTTTCTCAATCCAAGTATTACCTAACAAAAGTGGGAAAGGGTCATTTTCCCCAACAAACTTACTGACTTCAAATTCCTCTTCAGCCAATGTTCCATGAACAGTAGTAGGTAAATTAGTAAATCTTCCACATAAGGTTATCATATTTCCTTTAAAAAAGCCTATCCTTCCCAATGACGGTACCACAATAGGATTTCCCAACATTTCCCAAGTGCCTTCTGTCATAATATTCACTTGTGTTTCCTCATCCAAGACATAGCCTATGTCAAAGTCTTCTATTCTTGCACTTATGCGTCGTTTTACTTTCAGGATCTCTGGTAAAATGACATCTTTGTGAACATCCATCATTTATTTCAACTGTAATAACATATTCTGAGATTTCTATTTATGATTCTCTAACACACTCTTAGTCTCTAGACTTTCTTCATAGTTTTCTTGTCTCATGTTCATTCGTTCAACTTTAGCAATCATCTTTGGACAATCCTCAACCTTGTGACCAATAATCTTACAAAAACAAAAAATAGAACATGTACCAGGGCATTCCTTAGCAAGATGTCCTAGTATTCTATAGTTATATCATAATGTCAATGCTCTCTTTCTATTGTATGTTCCCCAACCTCTCCTGTACTGAGCACTAGGATCACAGTGCTGGACTTGCAATCTACAAAAAACAATTCTAGGTTCCTGCATCCACTTATTAGTCCAAAAATTCTTTCTATGCATAGGAATAACACATATTTCTTCATTTCTATTAGCTTTACTCAAATCAACTCTTTCTTTCAACTATGCACTAGCCTTTAGAATAGGACAAAATCTATTAAACGTACTTAAATTCATGGTTTCGAAACAAACATTTTTACCTATCTTACTCTTGTCAAAGCACAAAGCTTTACCTCTTTTAAGATATTACCTCTTTTCCTCATATCAGATTTCTTTATTATCATAGAGCTTTGAAATTCAAGTAGAGTACTATGCACTACAAAAATAGATCTATGCACAAAGCTTCTCTTTTCTCTACTTCAATTCCCAGCAATCACAGTTTCAGGTCCTGACAACGGAACCATTTTTTGGCATAGGGGCAGACCCAGGGTTCAATGCTTAATAGCGTGCCAACAAAACCCCAACTACCAGCCCTTTCGGCAACACCTATGAAGAAGGTGAGGTCTCACCTGAGGTATAAGCAGGTGGGGTTATAGGACACAAGTGTTTGTAACCAGGCTGGGACACAAATCTGTGATAAAAACACTTCACAGAGTATTCTATAAACACTTAAAAGGTGAGATGCATTAGTTCATTCTCTTTAATAACATTGTAGAACATACCCTAATAGAGATTGGCACAGTAACAACAAATATTAAGCATTTCAACCACTTAGCACATAGCATTAAGTTAGATCTAACATTAATTCATCTTTTACACAAGTAAAGCACTAAGCATCAATAGATCTATCTATCATACATAATAATCAAGAACTGAGTAGGTTCATAACATAAACAAAAAAACACAAAGAAAACCAGAGACACAATATATACGTGGTTTACCCCAGTGTGGGGCTACGTCCACCGATTGCTTCATCTTCTTTATTATTCTTCAATCTCTTACATTCAATGCCTCATGTGCACTAAGCCACAGAGTCGAGCTTCGCATATGATAGGATATCTTCTCATTGAGTGTCAGATGCTCCTTCCAAACTAGATAAGGGCACATATCCTACTCTCTATCAAGCACAGAGCCTTAACACATGTAAATTATGTTTCACAACGCACTTGCACTTAGCTACTGAGACTTCTCACTACTACTTCGCTGCTTCTACCATACATTCTTACTTATTTATACTTTTACAATCCCTTACAATAAGGCCTAATCATGGGTAAACCCCATGGGACGACATCCCATAACCCATTACAAAAATATTAAAGAACCCTTTACAAATCCCGCAAAATCTGTGAGATCCACGATCTCAGCTCTTCCTGGGTGCTCCATCTTCAACCAGCCTGTCGAAGTCCAAAAGTGGTCCAAACCTGACCAAGATTTCCTCAAAACTTGGTCGAGGGCCAACAACCTTTTTTGGATATGATTAAGAATGAGGAATTTAAAAGATACCTTTCTAAAATGTTGGAGCCTAAGATTTCTTTTAATTCCACAAATTTAGTTAACCTTCAAGATGAAAAACCAACAATTATCCCGGAACCTTTGGTAGAAGATAGAGATGATTCTTCCCCTCCTTTCTATACATCATTGAACATTCATGATAAAGTTATGCATAACTTCTTGATGGACTTAGGGGCATCTCACAATCTCATGCCTAAAACAGTCATGGATGAGCTTGGGTTGGAAATTACAAAAACCTACCATGACTTATACTCTTTTGACTCTAGGAAATTGAAGTATCTTGGGGTTATCAAAGATCTGGTTGTGACCTTGTTTCAGTTGCCAATGAAAATTGTAGTCATGGATATTGTGGTGGTTGATGTCCCCCCTAACTTTGGGATGCTCTTGTCAAGATCTTGGATAAAAATACTAGGGGAAACCTTGCAGATGGACCTTTCCTATGCCACCATTCCTGTGTTTGGGGGAGAACATGGAAGGCTTTACAGGGAGGCTCAATTATCCTACATCATCAATGATGAAGCAAATCCCACCAACCATCCTATTTTTTCACTTGATACTGATTTAGGATCCATTATATTGCAACTCACTGATGCTCCTCAACCTCCTATTGAAATCAGAAAAAAATCCATTGCCTCATGTGAAGAGTCTCTTCCTAATACCTATGTTTGGAAGATGTTTTTTTATGGGGCTTATTCTAAAGAAGGTGTTGGTGTTGGGGTAGTCTTTATTTCCCCTACTAAAGAGATCATTTATTTATCCTACAAGCTTGAATTTGAAACTACAAACAATGTGGCAGAATTGAGGCTCTTGTTTTGGGTTTGAGGGCTTCCAAAGATACAAGGATTAAAGAGCTAGCAGTGTCTAGAGATGCTGAATTAATTTTCCATCAAATAAAAAATCTGTATCAAGATAAACACCCCAGGTTAAGGACTTACCTAAATGAATTTTGGGATCTTGTTGATAGTTTCTTCTTAGATTTTAATATCTCATTTGTTCCAAGAGAGGAGAACACTATGGAAGATTTCTTGGTTGTTTTAGCAAGTAATTTCAGAATTCCTTTGCCCCCTAAACTAAAATATGATGTGGAAGTGGAGTATATACCCTCTATACCCCGCGATAATGTAAAAAATTGCAAGGTTTTTGAGGATGATCTTGAGATAAAAATATTTCTTGAGACCGTGGATGTGTTTTCTGCCTTACATATTGATCAAGATCATGACAATGAAAAAATCCCTCACGCTGATGTTTTTCTGAATAAAATTGTTGACCATCATATTGTTTAATTGCCTAGTAACCATATTCCAAAAGGACTAGTTCCTTTGGAGATATTGTTTTATAGAAATGATGTTGCTATAAAGTTTAAAGGTTCAACTGAAAATGCTAATGCGATTGAATGCAATTTAGGTACAATGGAGGATCCAAAGTATGTTAAGTTGTCTAGCATCTTGTCAAAAGAACAAAAGGTTGAATATGTTAAGCTCTTAAAGGATTTTTTTGATGTGTTTTCTTGGAAATATGTAGATTTGAGAACATATGATCACGCATCATTGAACATAAGATACCTTTGAAAGAGGAGACCAAGCCATGTAGGCAGAAACTCAAATAGATAAATCCTATGTTGCTGCCTATTATGGAAAAGGACGTAAAAAAGCTTTTGGATGCCAAGATTATCATTCCTTTGAGATACTCTGAATGGGTGGCTAAATTGGTCCCAGTGAGGAAGAAAAATGGGGAAATCAGACTATGTGTTGACTTGAGAAATTTGAATAGAAGCTCCAAGAAAGATAATTACCCCTTACCAAAGATGGAGCACATTTTGCAGAGGGTGACAGGTTCTTCTAGGATGTTTATGATTGATGGATTTTCTAGCTACAATAAGATATTTGTCTTGCCTGAAGATAGAGAGAATACAACCTTCACTACTCGTTGGGATACATTCATGTATGCCAAAATGCCCTTCGGATTGATGCATGCAGGAGTGACCTTTCGACGAGAAATGGACATTTCCTTTAATGGGGAGAAGGAAAAAATTGTAGTCATCTATTTAGATGACATCATAGTGTTCTCACAATCTAATAAAGAACATTATCATCATTTGAAAAAGGTTTTTTTGAAGTGTAGAAAGTTTGGTCTCTCTCTCAATCCTAAAAATTCTTTGTTTTCTATGATGGAGTGGAAGTTTTTGGGGCACATTGTATCAGCAGAAGGGGTAAGAATTGATTCAAGCAGAGTAGAAGCCATCTAGACCTTGTCTCTCCCTAGATCCAAGAAATAATTTTAGTCTTTCTTGGGGAAAATCAATTTTCTAAGAAGGTTCATTTCAAATTTTGTTGAGATGGTAAAGTACATTACAACCATGCTTAGGAAAGGAAATGAGGTCAAATGGACCACTGAATCTCAAGTTTCTTTTGATAAAATAAAAAAGGCCTTGACTGAAGAACTTGTGCTCATCAGCCCTGACTACTCAAAGGATATTCTGATATTTTCCTTTGCTTCATTTGACACAATGGTTGATGTTTTATTGCAGAAAAATGTAGTAGGGTTAGAGCATCCTATTTCCTTTTTTAGCAGGGCATTGCATTCAAATATTGTTGCATATGTCCCTTCAACCTCAATGAAATAGATACTTATCCATCCTAACATAGATGGGAGGAGAAGCAAATGGATTGCCAAAATTTTGGAATTTTACCTTGAAATAAAGGCCACTAAATTGGTGAAAGGCCAAGGTTTAGCTAGGTTGTTGGCTGAATCAAATTGGAAAGATTTGGGGGTTAGTTTCATAAACATAAACTCAAATAATTAGCAAGTTGATTTGGCTGATAAAGGTTCTCTAGGAGTGATTTTGAGATGTCTAGATCCACATAAGACCCAAAAGGTCATGACTGATTTTCATGACAGTTTATGTGGGGGCCATCACTTCTGGAGAACCAAAGCCTATAAAATACTCAGAGATGGGTATTTTTGAACTATCCTTTTTACTAATGTTTGTGCAAATATTAGAGCTTGTGTCAAATGCCAAAATTTTTCTGGAAGGAAACAACTCAAATATTTTCCATTGAAGCATGTGGTAGCTTCATGACCTTTTCAGCAGTGGGGCCTAGACTTCATTGGGGAAATCCATCCCACTTCAAGTGGTCAACATATGTGGATTTTGAATGCCACTGATTACTTCACCAAGTGGATATAAGCCATTCCTACTAGGAATGCCTCCCACAAGGTTATAATTAGTTTTCTTGAGGATATCATGTCAAGATTTGGTTGTCCGAGAAAAAATGTTACTGATAATGCTGCATCTTTCAAAGTTGAACCATTGATCAAGTTCTATGAACAGTATGGGATTACATTGATTCATTATCCTCCTTACTACCCCCAAAGGAATGGATTGGAATATTCCTCTAACAAGAGCCTTATTAAGACCATCAAGAGATTGTTAGAAGACAACACGAAAGCATGGGACTCAAAGATGAAATTTTCTTTGTGGGTTGATAGAGTTACAACAAAGAGATCACTTGGTCTCTCTCCTTTTCATCTTGTGTATGGGGTTGAGGCTATCTTTCCTACTCATCTTTCCTTTCCTGTGGAAAAATTCTTCCAGGACTACCAAGGAAAACCTGATGATATGGTTAGAAGGATACAAAAACTGGTAGAAGTGAAACAGACTAGGGAGCAACTACTAGACAAAGCATAGGACCATCAACAAAAGATCAAGAAATCCTTTGACAAGAAGGTAAGAAAATAATATTTCTAGTTGGGAGATCTAGTGCTCAAGTGCGATGCACCCAATAAAGACAAAGGAAAACATGGTAAATTCGAAGCCTTGTGGATTGGTCCCTTCAATATTTCCGAGGTATTTTCAAATAACACTTATAAGTTGTAGAATTTGGAGGATTCCAAAGGTTTTGATGGCCCTGTCAATGGGAACTTTTTGAAAAAGTATTTTTCTTAAGCCATGAGTGGCTTTCCATTCATTGTAAATATCAATTTATTTTCTTTTTGATTTAATAAGTGACCCCATATCCCTAGGATAAGGCACTGAAGTTGCTTGTTCTTGGCAGTTCACAGGGAGCATGACATCCCCTGTGGAGCCAATGTTATTAGATGAAGTTTTCTTGGGTGTTTTATCATTTAGGTTTTAATTTTTATCCTTTAGTCTTTAGGTTTTCTTTATTTTTCTTTTTGTGATTTTCTTAGGTTAGTATAAAATAATAAAGACTTGGGTTTTGGCTCACTTTTTGGCCCACACATATGATTTTAGCCTGGGTTCATTTTTTGGTTCATGTCTTTGACTGACCTTTTGACTTGGCACCAAGCATAATCGACCCCATGATCCTAATGACCCGTCATATCACTTCATCCACTCATGATTTTTATCCTTTCCATGTTGTCCCTATGTCTATTATGTCAGTCAAATCAAATTTTGAAAATGGCGTTGCCAACTCACTTGGTGTTTTCGTAGAGCACCTTTGTCCTATGCTCCTTTACCATAATTCACCATAATTAGGTGATGTCATATGTCACATTGTTGTCAGCGCCCTTGTTTTTTAAAAGGAATATTTGAGATTTGGTCATTTATGAGCCTGCTAACTGTTTATCAATTTGAATTTTTATCCCAAGCTCGGTGCTGCTGAAGTCACTAGTTCAGACAAGCTACAGATTATGCTACGAGATCAATTGTTAGAGATAAATTGGAGGTTGAGGTGGATGTAGAAGCTCCATAACCTATTGAAGATCTTCCATCATCAGCCATGACCTCCAGGTATTCCATGATTCCTTTCAACTGCACCGAAAAGTCTTAAGATATCTCTTCCTCATCTTTTGGTAGTGCCTGGTGCTTTAGACTGCATCCTCTCTCATCTATTTTCATCTGTAGCTCTTCTCTCATAGACTTCATAGCCATTTTCCAACTGAATTTCACATATACTAGAGGTCAAGACATTTTTCTTCTAAATATTGAATGCCCATTCATTCACTTGGATATTGTGCCCACACTACGCTACAAAAAGTCGCTTCCTAACTACACTACAAATCCCCTATCTCAGTGTTGTGTTTTTCTTTGGAGTTGTCAGTGCCATTTTCTGTATTCACAAAGATTTATGCATTAGCCTCTTTTATTCATTGTTTCATTCTTCGTTTTATCTAAAAATATGCTGGCAGTGAGGATAATAGTAATACCTACCCATTAAAATCTTTGATTACCATTGTATGGTGGCATAAAAATGAGAAGTACATCCCTTCATACCTTTCCTCAAAGTTTCTTTCTCTCAATTTTAAAAGAAAATCCATCAAACCAGACTATTTTTAATTCAAAGTGATTGGAGGAAAATCCTTGAGAGAGAGCAACCATTAGCTACTTTCAATTCTCATTGATATTTTCCTCTATTTAGTACCCCTCATTACATCATAGCCTTTGATCCCCTTTTAATCCATGGAGACACCTCAAAGGAAGAAGTCTCACAAGGGAGGGAGTGTGGTCAGGACTAAACCTTCTGACATGCACCTATTTGATGATGAGCCAATGGTCAGGGAGGTTTTCCAAAGGGTTGGCTGCCTCTCTTTTTTTCAAAACATGTAGAGGGGACACCTTGAAGTAGCAACGCAGTTTTCATTACACTTTGATGGAATTAAGACCAAGGTGGGAAACCTTGATTTATTTGAGTCCTCTATTGCAATGGCCAATAGGATACCTAATACTGGTGAGAGGTGGTTCAAATCCATGATCCTCAATGCTTCCTTTTCCTAGGAATTCCTCAAGCCAAACTATTCGAAGGACAATTTTTTTAAGGGAGTACATGGGAGCCACCTAGTTGAAGGCTTTGATAAAATGATGAAGATCATCCATATATATTTTACATGTGAAGGAAGGTTTAACATGTTATACCAGTATCATATAAGACTCTTTCTACATTTTTCACTGGTAAGGATGTGATGAATATCCCTTTTTATCTTTTGAGGAACATGGGAAATATGTCTGATAGAGTCCAAGCCAAGTCCAAGGTTGTGGACACTAGTGTCTTTCACTCTGGGTTGATCAGAATGTTGGTGATGGAAGAGCTGAAGAAAATGAACATTCTTTGGGAACATTTCATTATCTCTGCCCATATGCAATTAGATATAGCCTCTACCCTTCAATATAGGATGCATAGCCCTTTTCCATCTAGTAGTGTTTCCCCAACAAGAAAAAGAAGAAAGAGAAAAAGAAGAAAGAGAAAAAGAAAACCCACTACTCAAGACAAAGAAATCCCCAAGGAAATTGAAGAAGAAGAGAGGAAGGTTCATCACTCTCCAAAGAGAGATTTTTCACCTCCTCTTGCACCTGAATTGGAAGAAGTCCCTTCATCCACCAAAACCATAGCCAAGAGGGGAAGGAAGTTGAGTTTCCCTTCACCTGTTCCAGTAGCTAAGATTAGAATCAGGAAGCCTTTTACTAGATCATCAACCCTCAAGGAAGTTGTTGAAGTAGAATTCTTACCTAAGGCTTCAGTTCCAAGGAAAGAAAAAGATAAGGCAAAAGGAATTAAGAATCCTATTGAGGTGATAGATAGAGCTTTTGTTCAATATAAATATAAAGGTAAATCCACTAAGAAACCTATTGATGTGATCAAAATCATCACTCCACCTAGTAATCCTACTTTCAAAAGATTGATTAGACAGCTCAGGGAGGCTAGGAAAGAAGTTGCTCATTTGAAGGAAGAAAGTTTGACTGAGAAAAAAGATGAAGGAGATCATGGACATGTACAGTGAAACCCTTGATCTGGAAAGATTTTTAGCAATAAGAGCCCTGCCTCTCCATAGGCAACTTAAGACCCTCTATGGGAAAAACAAAAGCTTTCAGTCCCAAAACAGAAAGCTCAAAGAGAAATTGCATCATTTCAAGGATGAATTGGCCCAGAGGAACTTAAATGTTCTGGTACAAGCTGGAATAGGAAGAGATGAACCTGCAGTCAAGAGGAGTATCCCTGCAAAGGAAAATTATGTTTCTATGACACAGGGAAGTTATCCTGCAACAAGGAGGAGTGCTAGATTGATGAAGTAGTTGGGGGGTGACATATCCATTTTTTTCAGTGATCTCTTTTTTCAAGTGTGAAATGATCAAGGAAGTATAATTTTTCCACCTATATATGCATCTACAAGCTCCTAGTCCATCAACTAAGTTTTTGTGTTTTTGAAGGATTGGTTTCATCACACAGAAAAAACACAGAGATTTCATAGCGCCTTTGCGCTATAGAATCGTCTATACATTATGTTATGCAATTGTTCTACCTAAGGCACTACAAAGTCTCCTAGACAAACTTAACATGGTGCTATCGAATTTGTAGAACTATTTCAAGAGTGGTGCTATCGAATCTATAGAACTATTACACAGGAGTGGCGCTACCAAATCTGTAGAGTTATTTCAGGAGGGACACTATGGAAATTGCACAGGACTGGCACTACGGAAACTACAGAACTGTTTTAGGAGTGTCTCTACGAAATATGTAGAGATATTTTAGAGGAAGTGCTACGAAATCTACAGATTTGTTTTTCAAAAGGCGCTATAGAATGGCACTACGAACCAACCCTTGCATTCAAAGGTTTGAATTCATGACTCCTTCTTCATTGTTGATGATGTGGGGAGAAGCAACGATCATAGGTGGCAACTTGAAAGCAGCATACGACCATTGGAGGACACTTGGCACTGAAAAATAATGTGCCTAAGCTAGAATAGATGCCTTTTAATTCTTGTTGGAGTGGTTTCCAACATGGCTCCTAAATGGTATCATTTTGTTAATATATGTTAACACAGGTGTTAGAATTGTAGTTGTTTTGGATAATCCTATGATAGGAGGGACAACTCGAACCTCTAGTTGTTGCCTTTCCTCTTTTTATTATAAAAACATCTTCTAAATGATTAGAGAGGTTCTAATGGTTGAGCACGGCCACTTGATTGTAATATTTTTTGACTAAGTAAGTTATTCTCTAGTTATGTATTGGACTTGAGAAATTTTGATTAATAGAAGTCAGTTTCTTTTTATATCATCTTATTGCCTCTTATACTGAAGTACTCATGATTGGATGATCCATATGAGATGTTGTGGTTGTGTTATGATGAATGCTTGATTATAATACTGCTATGACGTTCTTCAATGTTCTTAAACTTTAAGTTCAAGAAGTTCTTGTGGTTGAGTTTTTCTTCCCTTGGCTGCTTGAAGACCTGATGTCAATAGAATACCTTTACACCTTCCTCACCAAGTCTTCCTCCTATTCAATTTTACTCCAAATCACTGAGTGAAGTTAATCAAGGCATAATTTTCTTATGCATGCTAGCCCGGATTTCTGAGCTAAAACATTCTTATTCTCAGTTTTGTCCATTTGACTTTTAATTACTCAATTACATTTACAAATATTTTGATGGGTATTGGGCTTATCCTCTTGCAATGTGAGGTTGATTCTCAGAGATAAAACCTCCCCCTGTCATCTCATTACATTGGTCCACCATTCCATGGATGGATCGTGAGGTCCTCTAGGAATGATCTCGACTCTAGGTCCCAATACTGGAACCTGCTCGAAGAAAAATATGCACAAGATAGAGGCAAACCTGAAGTTCCTATTGTCACCCTCTTTTCACTCTATCAATAGGCTCTTCATATTATCCAGTAGTGAGGTGCGCCAATCATACACCATGGGTCTCAAACACTCTACAAAATAGAACATGAGCGGCCTCGATTCCTGGTGAAATGAAGCAGATCATGTGATCCTAGTCAAAATGAGGAAAAAAATCTTGAGGCTGAGATTGTTTATTGTTCAGATGGGGAGTTGACTCCCAAGCTTCTCAGTCCATGCTATACAATGAGCGTCTATGTACTCCTATATATTCATACCTCTCTCATCTCTCTAGGCTTTGAAGTTCACCACCTCACCCCGATGCGATAACTCAGTCAAAAAGTATATATCCTCGACTTCAATCCTCAATGGTTTCCCATCGAGGTTGAATCTCTCATTGTTAGGATCCCAGTAATCCACTAGAAACTCAAGAAAACTCACCTGGGCCATCATCCCTTTGAGTGCCCAAAATTTATACAACCTGCATCATTTCAAGGCCATTAATTGGGCCCCTAGATCTCTTTCCACAACAATATCTACCTCCTTGTGTTCCCTTTCCCTCCATTTTACCACCATCCTACCAGGGAAACATCACTTTTTGAGTTAGCAACCATAAAAAACCTTATTTACAGACTTGTACGTGGGCTACAACATTACCAGTCGCGTATAGGTCTGAGTACACATAGCCTGTATTTCACACAGTCATGTATAACCTCGCATATACGCGACTTGATGAGTGGTAGCCTACATACACTGAAATAACCAATTTGTGCCTTAATTAACTCAAATTTTGAAACCTAAATTAAAAATATAATCCACCAGAAAGGAAGAGGAGGGGAAGAGGAAATACCTGGTCTAGATGGTCTCTGGTTTCGTCACCTGATGCTCCCGCAATCACCAGTTCAAGATTAGAGGTAATTTGGTCCAATTTTCACTATTTGGGTAAAAAGTCAAAATGAGGAAAACAATCTTGACGCTGAGATTGTTTATCGCTCAGATGGGGAGTTGACTCCCAAGCTTCTCGGTCCTTACTATACAGTGAGCGTCTATGTACTCCTATATATTCATACCGCTATCATCTCTCTAGGCTTTGAGGTTCACCACCTCACCCTGATGCGATAACCCAGTCAAAAATTATATATCCTCGACTTCAATCCTCAATGGTTTCCCATCGAGGTTGAATCTCTCACTGTTAGGATCCCAATAATCCACTAGAAACTCAAGAAAACTCACCTGGGCCATCATCCCTTTGAGTGCCCAAAATTTATACAACCTACATCATTTCAAGGCCATTAATTGGGCCCCTAGATCTCTTTCCACAACAATATCTACCTCCTTGTGTTCCCTTTCCCTCCATTTTACCACCATCCTGCCAGGGAAACATCACTTTTTGAGTTAGCAACCATAAAAAACCTTATTTACAGGCTTTTACATGGGCTGCAACATTACCAGTCACGTATAGGTCTGAGTACACATAGCCTGTATTTCACACAGTCATGTATAATCTCGTGTATACATGACTTGATGAGTGGTAGCCTACATACACCGAAATAACCAATTTGTGCCTTAATTAACTCAAATTTTGAAACCTAAATTAAAAATATAATCCACCAGAAAGGAAGAGGAGGAGAAGAGGAATTACCTGGTCTAGATGGTCTCTGGTTTCGTCACCTGATTCTCCCGCAATCACCAGTTGAAGATCGGAGGTAATTTGGTCCAATTTTCACTATTTGCGTAAAAAGTCAAAATGACATAGTAAATTTTAGTTTTTGTTACTATTTATAACAATTTTTACCCACTTTCTATAGTTTAGAATTGTATTTTCTCCTAATGGACTAATACAACAGTGGATTGAGTTGGTTTTTGTAGTTTTCACCAGAGATTCTTACGGATTTTAGTGTTATGTTGACCGTTCATATCTACAGGCAGGTATTTTCGTTACCCAACATATAGAATAGGTATCCATTCCATCAGGCACATTTGCATTGTCCTATAACTGTCACTCATATGCCTTAGGTGTGAACCCATTTGTTGCAACACAAAACCCTTCATTTTCTACAAGATGTGTCGTTATGAAGTGGTAGAGACTTAACAAACATGGGTAACCTAGTTAGATCCTCTTCTCCATTTGGTGCCCATGCCAATATTTTTCCATAGGACCGGGAGACCCTTATAGCTAATAAATGAATTTATGTCAAGCCTCATTTCTCACTCATAAACATGCTAACCTATACCTAGAGGACTCCCAATCAATTTTGATTTAGGCTCTTTTTCGACTCGTTTTCAAAAAGCGAAAAGATTGCCGACTGAAATTGTCTCTTTCACACTTGTAAATTGGATTTGAAAGGACGTATATTTGGTACAAGATTATCCCTTTTTCAAACCAGGTAGACTAAGATTATGAAAAAGGAAATTTTTTGGTGGTAAGTTGTGATCGCATCTCATGCCCTTGCTTGCAGTATTGAACCTATAGTCGGTTCTTGCTTTGCGTAATAAACCGTTTGCCTCAGCATTTTTTCATCCTCAACTAAGCAGAGCCTCATTTATATCCTTCACAATTTGACACCCTATACCCAGGAGGGAACATTCCCCTAAGTTTCCATCTCTTGCATGCATCTCCTTGCATTGAGCATAGTGATGTTCCACTGCTGGAACTAGTTTTTCTTACTTGCAACACTCGTTTCCTCCTCTGTATCATAACATTCATTTAACTATGAAAAAACAAAAAAATATGGGCGAGAAGGGAGTATTATATTATATTGGTAGAAGTCGTGTCTCCTTTGAACATAGCACAAAGTTATTGAGTCCATTTGTCATCAAAATTTTGGTTTTAGCATGACCTTAGGAAGCTGAGCTCGTTATAGAGAGTTTTCTCCCTCGACTGGTTACTTTTTCAGTCCCTATGGAGAATTTGATTGATGCCTCCTGCATCTCATGGTTTCACGATTGATTCTATGATGTTGGATTCTTCCATATGTCTCATGCTCTTGTTAAAAGGATGTCTATAAACCTGTGTAGGCCATTCCTTAGAACTCTTGACTTTCCATGTCGGCCATACCCTCAGTTTGTCTTAGAATCACATTATATTGTAGTCTTATCACACACCCTATTCCTACTTTCATCATTGGTAGGTAACCTTGAACCCAACAGTCGAGATTTCATAATTGGTCATTGAATAGGTGGTTTCCCTTGTGTTCAATGACAAGACATATATTCACACATTGGGATTCGTGCAATGTCTTCGATACCTTTAGCCTTATTGGTGGTTTCCTCATCTTTATCAACAGTTTTCCTCATTGTCTGATATTCAGAGGGTCTTTTTTGTGTACCGCTTGCACTTGACACATGCGAAAGATGCATAGGGTCATTGGTTCATGAACATGTTCTTCATCCTATTTCCTCCAAATCATGAAGCTCCTACTTTGTACCTTGTGCTGAATGATGATATATGCCTTAATTCTCTCCTTTCAGTGGGTCTCCTTCCATCGACTTTATCTCATCTATTCTAGAAACGAGACCTATATTCCTATGAGTACCTTGACGCTTGCAGTCATTAGTGGCAGGTTCTCTCACCATCGATAGTTCGGAATACATCAATGTCTCCTGATCGATGGATTCTTCAAGTGTTCGACCTCGACTCCTTTATTCACATTTATAAGAATGTGCTCATTGTCTTGATACCTACTTTCATCATTGGTAGGTTGTCTCACGTTTTTTAATGGTATACCTAAATGAGTGGTAATCAAACAATGTCTCATTATGTTTGACCTCAAATCCTTTATTCACATGATGTAGACTTGCACCTTTGGTGGATTGTGTAGAAGACTTGAAGACATCAGTATGTGGTTGTGGCTTTCTTGAGTTGTTCCTTACTTTTCATTAGACCAGTACCTATACGACTTCAGTGATCATGGGAGATCAGATTATACTCCATTGTATACAAATATCTTCAGATTGATTTTGAGACTGGTTCTACTGGGCCTTATTTGTGACTATGACAGTCTTTGGCTTGTAGCCATATTTGTGTTTGCCTATTCATGGCCATGGATAGTTGTTTGGTATATTTTCACATGGATCTGCATTCTAAGTCAAATTGGAAGCCATGTATGGAAAGTTAGTGCAAATTGTAAAGAGAAACTAGTTCTTCCAGCTGGTTCCCCATCACTCCACTTCTGGGTTTTTATAATGTATTTCGGCCATCACAGATACTCCTCTGACTTGACACATTAGGGAGAATATGTTATATCAATATTTTCCTCACCCTATGCAAAATTGCATAGAAGGCCTTTTTCCATTTCCCTATGTAGAATTTCCATCCCTTTTTGCAAATTCCACAACTAAAAATACATTTTTTCCACATATATGCACTTTGCCTACTATACAACATGTGTATATGTAGGTTGCACCACTAAATCCTACGTACATAAGGAAATGTGCCCAAAAATGAAAAATGGTGTCGGGTTTCCATGTCACGACAGGATATCAGTGATCCTTGGTCTTCCATATACTGGAAACGTTCTGACTTTGCCCTTCAGTTCCATTTGAAGGATATAAGTGGGCCAATTCTGAGCTATGGAAAAGAGGAGAAAGAATGCAACTTTGAGAGAAAAGTTACTCTGGAGGAATTATTCACTTCACATTGAGTCTGCATCCCTTTGTCCTTTAAGTCTGAACATGGTGTTCACCCCCAATCTCTTCCCTTATTAAGTGAGAAATCCATTGTCTCTCTTACATGAGCTTGCCTTTGGTGGAGGATTGAAGTGGTGGAGGCCAATATGGAAGGAAATTAGTTTCTCAGTTCCTCACCATGCTGACAAAGAAGTCTATAACTTTTTCACTTATGTTGATCATATCTTAATAGAAATACTCTTTTCCCGTCCAATTGATATCTTTCCAATATTATAATTATTATTCCATAGGTGTATTTGTTATGTATGTTAATGGATTATTCTATTGAATGTGTTGAAATAATACATTATCACCATATGCTTGCGTTGCTTGGTTGTTGAGGACTAGTTGCAGGTGTATTTCTTTGGATCGAGTGCTCAACGGTGGACTTCATCGAACGTCTGGACGAGGTAGGCCTTTTATCTTGTCTTGCTAGCATATTTGTTTATATATCATACTTGAGAATAGATTTGATTTCTACAGTCATTTCTATTTGTTGTGGTTTTCCCCTAGCCATAGAGATATTTTCCTCGTAACAATCCTCCTCTGTTACCTTGATTATCTCTATGTGGTGTATTATACTATGGTACCTGATTATACTATTGTGCATTATTATACTGAGGTGGTGCTTGAAAATGTTGTGCGTTATCATACCGCGGTAAAATTGCAAAATACTACGCAGGGTGTCCTTTCATTAAATTAACCTGCACTTTATAAGCATCTGAAGTCCTCTCCTTCATAAGATCCAAGGTTCTACAATCCTTGTCTTCATGTCCTACTGACTTACAAAAATTACAAAATGTACTCTTTGGCATTGTTTGATACTTTTGCATCATGGAACAATGATAAGGATCATGTCCCTGTGTCTTACATATTTCACACCATACACCTCCTGTTGGTAAAGGATTTGGAATCCCTACTCCCAAGTATTGCACAAATGTTGGACACTCATTATTATTATGACCTTCTATTTTTCATAATGTAAACCATACAATTTCTCTTTTCTCCTTACCTTTATCATAATTCAACAGGAATGTCAGGTGATTAAGATCTTCTCTCATCTATTCCACAGTTGGATCTATCTATTTATACTAGTTCTCTTATAATTGTAGGGATGCTTGCAAAGACTCAGACTAAGTCTGGAACTTTTGTTGCCTCAATGGATACTTGAAATGTGGAAATAATGAATTCACAAATAAATTTCTATGTTGCATATCAGTTATAGGGTACTTCAACTTACCTTTCAACCTATTGAACTTCTCATCAATCTCTTAGACTGACTCTCCTGGCTTATTTTTTATCTCTATCATCTCATTCATGAACTAGTCCTATGAACTTGGTCGCTAAAATTCATTGATTAAGGCCCTATTTACATATGTGATGGTTGTAGGCGCTCCCTGTAGACTGTTTACTATGAGGCCCATGTACTAGTCTAGTGTGCAGTCTCTAAATGTGATTGCAAGCTCCAAAACATTTGTATCTTCATATGTAATATTCTTAGCTTCCCAAATCTTTTCACAAATGAAAATATGCTTCTCTGGGTCCTCCGACCTGTCTCCATGAAACTCTGGTAAACGAATAGTGGGATCTACTCCTGCCATTGTGAACTTTTTTGAAATACCACCTCCACGCAGTGTAGATACCTGACTAATGCTAGTTGAACTTATACTTTTACTTGAATTTACACTGGTCCCTCGTCCTATCAAAATATTTCTACAACTAATTGTTGCTTGTCTACACAGTTTTTCCTTTTCTGATTTCTTAGTTGGACATGGGGTTGTGGGTTCCACACTAATTTTGATATGGAATGGAGAGCCTTCTTCTGCACTGAAACATTGACCTCTAGTTTTCCTCTCATATGTGGTGTGCAGGATTTACTCAATCTACCCCGTAGCGCAGAGATCCTCTACCTCCTCTTCTAAATTTTCCAAGCCCTCTCACTCGACTACTTGCCTCTTCTTATTATTGATCCTATAATGGTAGGGTCTTCTGTTGTGCACCACTCATAGTTTATTTATTATTTCCCTGGTCTTTTCCTCATTCATCATAATGGGGTCCATGGTTTTGTTGGCATAGGGGAAGACCTAGGGTTCAACTCCAAGAGTGCACCAACAAGCCCTAACTTGTAATGTCCCCACTTTGGGACATCATCACAGGGCAGAGACTTATGATGACCAGAGTAGCCAGATGGATGTTATAGCCAAAGGGGTATTTGAGAGGCATTGTGGGGTCCAGTTGGAATTTATCATCATATTCCATCATCATGAGCCATTCCTCACAGGTTGGCTTTGGTTTCATTCCATTCCGACGATTTCCATGATTTTGACAATTTTGAGCTATAAGTTAATTAAAATCACTGAAGAGGGCATTTTGAGCACATTACTTGGAGGAACATCTCAATGTAATAGCTCATTGGAATCGGGAGGAACAACACTACAGGATGGGATGGCTAGAAGTGACTTTCAGTGGCCAGGGAAGCCACAAGGAGAGATAAGGAGCTTTTTAAAGGTAAAAA
>JZKD02S0826604.1:658481-674994 GCA_000966675.3 Picea glauca
ATTTGATTTTCTAATTGTTGTGCTCGAATAATATTGAGTTTACCAAACATAGATTCAATCATGTTCCAAGCTTCTTTGGGGTCATCAATATCTTGAAGGTGGTACCTTAAATCAGAAGAGATGGAAATTTGTTGATGGGCGAAACAGTCCATCCGTCAACTGGGAGAGTGGAACCGGTCTGGGGTTGTCTAAATAACCCAAGCCATTTGGAATGGACCACCCTGATGAGTTTAACGGCTCCGTTGGCCGCTCTAAGGTCTCCTAAGAAAACCAAAGAGAGAAATGATCTGAGCTAAGTAATCTAAACTAAGGAAACTAGAAACTAATAAGACAAACTAAAACAAACTAACTAACTAAATAAAAGAAATCAAACTAAATTAGAGGAAACTAGAAACTAATAAAACAAAGAAAAAGAACTAAAACTAATAAAACAAACTAAACTAATAAAACAAACTAAACTAACTACACTAATCTAACTATAAACTTCTAACTATTATATATTTACAAGATACTAACTATGATTATAATAACTCAAATCAACTGCCTAATTATCAGCTACGTTATTCCTTATTCACAAATATACAATATGGACAAACTACAGATTTGATTAAAACCTGCAAAACTCATGTGATTGCTGCTCTGAGACAGCCAAGGGTCTCTTTTTGATTTTTGTATTTATGAAAAGAAATGAAGCTAACTGAAATCGAACAATCTAATTTATCTTACTGATATTAAACAATGTAATATAAATCTAACTGAACTATCACTTATATTAAACTATTTAACATAAACAGTAAACAACTAACTAATTTGACCTAGAGACGCTCCAAGCCTACCCTGTGTAGGATGACTTCTTAAGCTGGTTGGAGGAAGAAATTCACACCATTTAGCCCTTAAGCTTCTCACAAAGGATCAGCTATGATGCTTCCTGAAGTAGGTTACAGGACAAACAAGACATAAAATAAATCATAACAGCTTTCTGATTACAAACTCCTGCAAAAGGGAAACCTATTATGCAGCCAGCTTATATATTACAATTCAATCTACGAAGAAGTCAAAGCTATCATTCATAAAATGAATCTACAACTGTTATGTCTTTCATATATTTTGGAGATAACAAGATATGTATAACAGTAAAGAAATTACATCATTTGCATTTGATTTAGATAACAAAGTAATACTAAACCATAAACAAGATGATATACAAAACGTGGAACAAAGTGTTGATATATTGAAAAGCAAAAGCTATGACAAGACACCAGTTCTACTCCAGTCTGAATCAAAATCACATATCCTTGTTCTCCCCAACTGAGGATGATCGATTATTACAAAATCGTAGGTTTATATAGGTTTGTCACAAGGTAAAACATCCTTGTGAATAATAGTAAATAGTTTTACACAATCTGGGAATAATCCCAAAATCCCTTAAACTAAGTAACTAAAACTATAAGTGAAATCTGTAGATCATCCCCTCACTGCCCGTGATATCCATTGCAAATTCGAATTTCCCTGCAATAGAACACAAAAACCAAGTTAGGAGGATGTTTTACTTGAAAAACAAATAAAAATTGTTTTTACAGACTTAGCTACAGAATCGTTTGATTCTGTAGCTGGTCTAAGATAGTAAACATGACCAAATATACAATCAAATCGAATCCAATCATTTATTAACAATCAATAAATTACTTAATAATTAAATCCAACCAAATCAAACAAAATACAATCGGGACAGAGTAGAGATGCTCTGTTTTTCTAATCGGTATAAAATCGCATCACATCTTAACAAGACTGTTCCATGAATGAAGTGAATTGACAAACCAAATCGCATGAAATACAAACCATCATTATCGATAAGAATAAGATTCATATCATTGCCAATATAGAAAGCCATTACGATTTCACGCATCACTGTATCCATAGAATCCAACCACAGTTCTCATTCGCTGTGTTTCCAATAATTCACAGGTAAATTCGCAACTGTTATTGACTAATTATAATCACAACAGCAGATTGACATCATTCAATTAAAAGCACGATGTATGAATTGCTTCCAATGTAATCGGATCATCTCCACAAATATCGACTCAACAGTCTTCATGTTAGATCACTCCATAGTCGACAAACAGGGTTTTGACAGAGTCAACAAACCAGATTTAATTATAGACACAAATCAAAAGATTTGATACAATCAATCCATCCCTGTAATCTTAATTGAATAACACATTTGTTGTCATCAGAATACAATTCACATCGTAACAGCTATTATTGTTATCCATTCGAAATTTGATTATGTAACAAATGATATACGAATTGGTCCCAACATAGAAAATACAATTGGCATAGTTAACCAATTTGTCCATCGTATCGCGCAAGATATAATCAAATCGAACAGAGATATCGTTTGTATTTCAAGAATGGAAAAGATATCAAATAACAACATATTCAAATCTAATTATGGTTAATCAAACTAAATCTAATCACAACCAATCCAGAAATCGATGATCAAAACTTATGCATGACAGAGCAAGTCAACCATGTAAACAGAGCTTATGATCACATCGTATAAAAGAGAGAAAGTTATACCATTATAGTTGTTGAAGCTATGTCAATTTCAAATTGACAATTGCAGTAGCAGACTCGACATTTTTGAACAGGATTGACCCAGCAGTTCGTTGATTCTTATCGTCGGGTTGCACCTTTGCATTCTGACCAGTGAGCTTTGCCACTTGGTTTTCCAAATCATGAATTTTGGATTGCAATTTTGGGACGTCCAAGTAGTATCTCTCTAACCACAGTCCACACTGATTGCAAGGTGGAGCAACCTTTTGAACAGAAAGGGGGTTTGATGACTCCCCGAGGGTTTCATGAGGTGGTTTAATACCAGGAAAGTCAGGGTTATCTTGCAGACAATGAGGTAAATTCTCAACGAAATCGTAAGGAGGTTTGTCACCACAGAAGCCCTCTTCGGCGAGAAAACGCTCAATGCTCGAATCAGAGTCCTCGCTGACCACGATAGGCTCTGTTTTGGCAGGAGGCTTAGATTTATTTCTCTCCATGCGAGAGATCATCCTCGCACTTTTCTTGCTTCTAATACTAGCAACAGTCTTCGCTCTAGCCTTTGTGGTTGTGGTCTTAGCAACTTTAGTCACAGCCATAGACGAATTCGTAGGAGACTCGGGCTTAGGTTTGGGTAGTAAAACACTGTAGGGAATAGGGGTAAGCTTAGTCTTGGTTACCATGGGCTTATCCACCTGTGGAGGATTTGATTCCTCAAAGCCATTACGGTTGAGAAAATCGTGCCAGGAATCACGACGTAACCCTAACTCATAAACAAGAATCATTTTAATCAACCCAACATGGAAGAGGATAGTGTCAGCCTGACTTCGCTTGTACTTCTTAGCCATTTTGAATAAGCTTCGGTACAGATAGTGTGGCATGCTAAGCTCGAAACCCATGAATACCATTAATAAACGTAGATGAAACAAGAAAACAAACCCGTACCTGCCTTCACAAGTAACGAATTGCTTGATGATCATCAAGAGATCATACCAGCGGGGTTTCAACATCTTCGCAGGTAAACCTCTGTCGCACGACCTCACTGTTCGAGACTGAAATAACAATGTCCATGGGACATCATTTACCTTATAACTTTTGGACCATTTTTGTCCCTTGACAGGCAGGCTAGTTGCCAAGATGAGAAATTGCTCAGTGATTTCAAGCTGGACATCTCCAACTTTGGCTCGGTAGCCATCGAATGACAGTGCAAATTGCCGAGCCACACTGATGTTAAAACCATCGAACTTCCTTATAAACGAAAGCCACCCGAACTCTTCTAAGTCGCTATACGCACCATCAAATGTCAACAGTGCTTGGCATCCGTTAGGTTCAGCCCTTACGACAGGAGCCATAACCTCTGTACATGGTAGGGTTTACACCGAATGAAACAATGCACAGAGTTGAGAAACGATAGGTTTGATGGCTTCAAAGCTTGAATAGACCAGAATTAACTCCATGCGTGCGAAGGTGGTGGGATTACCACTGCCACGCATCGTATTAATGACCTGTACAGAGCTGTTAAAATCATAATCATTTAAAACAAACGTATCGACCAGCAAATAGGTGAATCATCATCTCTACGTGCCATTCATCCAAGTCAGAATCAACACCTCGTGTGATAATTATGCGCCAAGTGTTAAGTTTAATCAAACACAGTACCCAGCACTAACTATCGATCTATCGTGCCAATTCCATCGTTCAACCACAAGGTTTAATGCTAATACATAGCTTGGAATTATTCAACTTATTATCCATTTTGCAAACCATATACCAAGCATTAATTTGTAAAGCCCAATATAATTAATCCAATGCACCTTGAAACCATTGCTATCTCTTGTAATGACTTCATAAACTTACCAATGTATTCGTTGCCCATTGAAATGTTTGCATTACAAAGTTTTAGAACATTATGATCCAAAATCTATAATAACTGAGTGAAAGTCCATGGCAATAGGGATAAAAGCAATAAGACCAAATCCATTACAATTTTCATAAGATCAAAACAAAACCAATAAATTTTATGCCCAAAGGTTTAGCAATCAATCATATCCAAAAATGCAATCAAGGTAAGATAATGCTCAAGGACACAAGTTCGAGAAAACCTTTAGCAGTCATGTGATAAACCAATGGTCAAGTGTCTTTCAGCAAATCAACAAAGACGACGACAATCTAAGCAACGAAAGAGGTGTTTTCACACTTGCAGTTGTGAAAACTGAATCAAAATCGAATTGTAATTGTCGCAGAAATGAGATGAATGTCTAGAAGCACAGTGCGACAATAATTCGTCATAGTGGGATAAGGGGTGTAGGCATCTTTTTTAAGAGCAATTAAAAAAATTGAGTTGGCTGCCAACAAAATTCTGATTAGCCCACATGCTTCGTCATTCCTATTATCCCACTTGTCTTTCTTATCAGCATCAGTGGGTGATTTTTCCTTTCCTAGGGTAATTCGGTACAAGCCTTTACTTCTTAATAAATCTTCCATCTGAGATTTCCATTGGAAGTAGTTGTTGCTGGTAAGTGTTATCACACAGTTTGTAGTTTAGGTCAAATGGCTAAAGGATTAGGGTCAAACTGGCGAAACAGGAACCTTCCCCACCCAATGTCACCACAATGGGGAGGTTCTTTCTATTTAGGGAGGTTATCCCAAAGGAGATGTCCCCAACAACCTGGGGTTTTGAAGAGGCTAAGATATAAGGTCGGAGTTAAAGTTTCCCCTTCACGGGTTACCACCAAAATCAGAAGGTCCAGCTAATCAGCCAATAATGAAGTATAGTCCCAAATGAGAACACATGCCCGTAATAAAGCAACAATAGAAAAATATATATGCAGGCTATATACAAAGGGTTAGCACTTCATATGACCATGTGATATAATTTAAGCAATGTAAAGCAATAGATATCAATGAGATCAACGTTTTGTCAATTATCTATGGAAAGAGCATTAATTCACCAATAACTATCAAGATGACAAATCAAACAATGTATTCAATCAACACATCAATCAATAAATGCTTTAGATCATCACTCAATTGCTTACAAAAGTCAAAATCTAGCTGTGTCAAAAATAACCAACTATGACATCAGCCTTAGTTAGGGTTAGGGTTAGTTAGTTAGGGTTTCAAGATTTAGGGTTTAAAGAGTTGTTTTGTACACTAAAGCTTCAACGTTAGAGATCAAATCAGTGCCTTAGGGTATATGGAGTCAAAAATAAGGGCACAAGGTCTCGGAAGGATGATAACTCAAAGACTAGAAGGTAGGGTTCTATGGTGCTGCAAAGGCAGGGCCCTAGAATCAAAACCCTAGGGGAAAGAGGCTCACTCCGGTGTTGCTTAAGCAAGGCCTCGTGCTCTTTCCTCCTTCTCTAAATTGACTTGGAAAAATGACTAGCTTAAAGTATAAATCTAATGGAGAAAGTGTTGTAATGACAAGGCTTTCAAACGTCTCCTCTTTTCAACTTATAGACTTCAACGCTAGCTTAGAAGAAAGAAGACAAGTGTAGCAACGGCTAGGCTCTATCTCTTTTCTTCAATGGATGAAAAATATTTCTCAACAAGGGGACATGTAACAATAACCTACTTCTGTGCTTGTTACTTAGGGTTTTAAATCAGCAATACAATAAGAAAATGTAATAAATTATACCTACAACCATTCATTTAAGAAGTTTTGCAAGAAAATTCACTTACATGTCATGAAGAAAAGCACAAGCAAACCCTAGTTGTAAACCTTCCTTGAGAGAAATTCCATAAAAGCCAAAAATATCCTTCCAATAGCAAGTGCGCCTCACTTTAGACAACAAAACTACCCTAGTAGGGTGCAAAAATCAGATCTCACAAGAGAGTGAGTTATGTTATGTTAAAATGAGGGAAAACATCCTCAATTTATATCATCCAATGACCTTTAATTAAAATTAGGTCATTAAAACAACCGACAAGGATAATAACTAAAAATCATATTGTTTTACATTAAACTGCTAAAAGAAAACCCCGAATGAGCAATAAGCAACACGTCTAGCCCCTCTGAGGGAGACGTTGGCCCTTTTTAGGGCAAAACTTAGCACTAGAAGGCAAATGTTGGCCCTCTCTAGGCCTCAAAACTCTACCACATGTGCCAAAACTGCTCTGTCAAGGTACCATTCATTGGAGGTGATGTCATGGATCCTAGATGACATCATGGGGCATCAGAAAGCACACATTCCACCTGCAGTGGGTCAATCCCCCTAGGCTAGGCTCAGCCAAGGCATCCTGGATGAAAACATCCTCCTTCTTCTCTTGTGTGAAGTCTCGATCAATCATTGTCCTATCTGTACCCCTGATGAGGTCCTAGCAACCATATGATGGGCTCTTCAGCCCCATTGAGGTCCGAACTGATCATCTCCCCATGTGTACCGATCCACCTGGTACCTGTCCATTGGGTATGGTCCTACACATAAAAAAACTTCACCCTCCATGGGCTCATTAGTCCTCAGGAACATAGCAATGTCAATCATATTTCATCATTAATTTTATCAAAATCAGGCATAAGACCCCTAGCATATCATCTAATAGCTCAAAGACATTACACTGACCTACTATACAAAGCTGAAGAAAAGACAAAGTGCCCTATTGGGCCAGCATCCATAAGAAGAGGAAAGTTCCCAAAGGATATCATTCAAGCCATGTAACACAAAGCGGTATGGTCTAAGGATGTCTAGACACAATGAAAACCAGGGGTGGGTATTATCTGTGGGTGCCTTTGTAGGAGGCGAGCTGTACCTGTCATGGATGCATTTCTTTCCAAGCCCTTTATTGCCTTTATTCTTTCTTTTATTTATTGCTTTTTCTTTCTTTTTTCTTCAAGGTATAACCAGAGGACACTGCCTTGGCGTGGTGACCAGAACTGACAGTGTTACCCACGAGTATTTTCATAGAAATGGTAAGGCTGGCTCGTGATGAGACCCCCTTTCCCTTGGCCATGCAACCAAGGGCCACTGCCCTGGCGTGGTGACTAGATAATGGCAATGTCATACTGTTAGATGCCTATGAACATAATGGGTCGGCTCGTGATGAGACCCCCCATCCTCTTGGCTAGGTCTTGTTTTATTATTTTTCTTCGGGTCCCTTTTGTTTCTTATCGAGAGGCTTTTTATTCCCTTCTCGAGGATCCCTGGGCGAGGCATCTCCAAGTTCTATCTTCTATGGCTTTTATCTTTTACCAGCTTCTTTTACCTCCTGGGCCTTTAGCCCCTTCTTCCCACAGGATAAAGTGTAACCCCTCAAATAGGTCATCCTAATGCTTGAACTAGGGGAATGGGATAGATGAATGGGAAATAGGATGTAAAATGATAATATGGTGGGAGCAGACGATGGCTCTTCAAAATCCCCCCTGGTGGTTAACCAAGACCTATGGATACAAGCTTTCTAGGGCACCCCATTTATCCCCCCAACCATGGTCAAGTGGGTTAGTGTCAGATCCAAGCAGTTGTCAGAAATGTAAGGAACCTGACGCATATATCTAAAATTTATAATGATCAAACATGACACATACCATGATACCTGGACCAATTACCTCATGGAGCAAGAGTCTTCTCCGATGCAAGTCCAAGATGATGGTGATGGATATTCTTGTTTCTGACAGGATAGGTCTAATGAAGAAGAAGAAGGATGGGCCCTCCAGGGCCATGCTCAGGTCAATCCTACTCTCGGTACTCCATGTCTAGAACCTGTGGGCCTCGAGACATGATCTCCTAGTTATCCCTAGAAATCGGGGATAACAGTAAGTAAGACAATACTTGTAGAATCCATATTAAATATGTAGATAATGTGGATTTAAAAACTAAAACTGATGATCTGGATGGAAAGAGATCGAAAAGTTATGCAGTTTTAAAAAAAACGGCACTGAAAATGGACTTCTGATGTTAGAGTTATGCCCTTTTTTAAAAAGGCACAATCGGTAACCAAATGACCACGTGATTGTGTAAGTTGCTTTATGAACTGACCCACTTTTATAAAGAGAAGTGGGGATCACTTTTACAATGAATTTAATTTATAACAAAAAAGTTGCATTCAAAATAAATAATTATAAAATAAAATATTAAAGCTACTTATAGTGATTCACTTTTATACTTGAAGTGAAATGCACTTTACAATTTTAGCATGAACTTTTTCAAAAAAGGTAACAAAAGAGGCACTTGAACTCAAGACCTCTTACTTAATAAGGCAACTTTTAACCAAATGATCTAGCAAAACATATTGTAATTTTCAGAAGGAGGATTGGGGGTGTTGTTTTTGTTGTTTTTGTGGAAGATGGCCTTGGAGAGCGTGCTAAAAAAAAACTTTTTTCACAGAAGAAAAAAATTTCGCTTCTCGATGACAACAAGGGTTAGATCTCAGTTAGCTTACCCAGAAGATGCACCTTTTCCTATCTATTTTTGATTTGACGAGATCGTACAGGGCATGGGGCAAAGAGCATATGTAGATCTAAAAGAGTAGCAATCCGGAAATAAATAAAACAAAACTGAAATAGAACCAAAATACTACTTTGCAAAAATTTAAAAAAATGCGTATTCAATCTTTATACCTACGGATTTGACTATAATGGTCATATATTGGGCAAATAGAAACCTTTTCGAGTGAAACAAAAAGTGTTCCTGACTTAAAAGAGCGCTCTATACGAAATGGAACAGTCCTCTTAGCCCATAAATGTATGGAAATAACATAAATTGGAGATGAGGCAACTCAACTTCATGATCTCGATCTACAACAAGAGCGGGTCTTTAAACAGGCTCTAATACCATGTTCGAAAACACAGGTATTCCAACAGAGGATGAACACCTTCATTAAACACTCACATAACCAAATCAAATATCAACACACCAATGTTTTCATGTGGTAAAACCCCTACGAGGAAACATCCACGACCCCAACCAACGCGACCACTTGGAGTAGTGTATTAATGCAAAGAAAAATATTACAGAGAGATTTTACGAGAGAGTTTCTCACAATCGATCATTGGCAAATGACCCTCCATGCTCTTTAAATAGAGATCATGGACCAATCAGGTGTTAAGCCATGGATCAATGGTTGTTAAGATCGAGGAGAGTATGAACCGTCGGATCACTCTATGTCAGGAACATATCGTGACTATCGGATTTTCTAACTACAAATGCATACTAATGCATACTAAAGAAACACACTAGAAAACACACTTTTACCTAATGACACAATAGACAAAGTATATCTTACTAACTCCTACGTGTTTAAATATCCTAACAACTAGCCCCGATCATATGGGATAGCCATACAACCTGATGGCTTGACCTTGCACTTGGCGCTCGAAAGAATGGATAGCACTTGATCGGTCAGGCTTGTCTGTTGACCAGGGTGCTAGTCCATGGGCTTTGCACATGGCCTAAGATGCGACCAGGAGCCAAGAGGAAGGGGCTAGCACGCTAGGAGAGGAGCGTGAGGCCACATGGGGTGCATTAATATTCCCAGGAGCTAAGGAAAAGGGGGATGCACCCAATCGTTTCACCCAAGTGGGTTATAAACTTTATAATATGGATTTTTATTGATTTATGGACCTGTTTTTAGAGATTTTGGTCATTATTGGGAGATATTGGGCCCTTTTTGAGGCCAGATATTGGGGGGGAGTTGGGAGATGGTTACCAACTTCAGATATATATAAACAAGGCCTTATTGAGGCTAGGGGAGGACATTTAGAGAAGGTTTATGATGAATATTTTCCAATCCCAAGCCATTTTTATGCAGGGAAGCTGTTGAGGAGTGCACCTTTGCGAGCCATTTCTGGGAGCTTCGGTCATCTGATCTCAATGTCGTTTCTTTTGTTGGGTTTTAGATATATAGTATAACAAGACACGATCAATTTTGTAACCTTTTGGAACTGTTGTGTTGACATTTTAAAGCTTTGAACATAAATAAGAAAGCCTCACCCACTGAGACAAAGGCTCGGAGACATAGGCGATATTGTCGAACTTTGTTATCACAATGGTGTTATGTTTTGTTATTGTTTTATGATTTATTTTAGATCTTTATATGTGCATATGGATGTGATGTTTCTTCTATAATTATTCCTCTTTCATTCAACTTCCTATTTGGTTAATTAACACATTCTTAATAAATCAACCACTGTCATGTAAAAGATCTTTTCAAATCAAGTGGTATCAGAGCTAGTTGACGTTTGGATTTGAGTTTTGCATGTTAACCAGGGAAAAGATGCATCATGGTGAAGGCGATATTGTTGAAGAGAATCCATTGATTGGATTAAGAAAGATAACTTCTCAAGGTGAGAAGATGGCATCGGAAGAGGGACTTTCTCAGGATGAGAAGGAGTTTCGAAAAACTTTCTTCGTCATGTTAGAGATGATGAAGGTTTTGTATGATCATTACTTGGAATGAAAGAGACTAGTTCTTGGTGAATATTCAAAGGGAAAAAGTGAAGAAGGAGAGGATCCTACTCAAATTCCTCCTTCACCACTATCATCACCTCCTTCTTCTCCTTCTTCTTCAAGTTCAAGTTATAAATCCAATGCAAAGAAACATGTCCATAAACATAAGAATGAAATGCCTATATTAAAACTTGATGTGAAATTCAAATTACCCATGTATGATGGTGAAGTTAATGCAGAGAGACTTGACAATTGGGTCATACAGATGGAGGTTTATTGCAGTGTGCAACAGATCAAGGATGAGGCCACTCAAATCAAATTGGCATCATTAAGACTTGTAGGCACAACACTCATTTGATGGCAAAGCAAGTTGAAAAATGGCACGCAACAAGTATTTCCATCATGGAAAAGTTTTATTTCTGCACTTAGAAAGAAATTTTATCCTTTGGGTTATAAAGAGAAAGAGTTAATTGAATGGCAAGATTTAAAACTAAGAAAAGGACAAACATTGCAAGAATACACAGGTGGATTTCGTAAAATGTCATTGATGTTAGATATTACTTTGCATACCCAAGAAACTCTTATGAAGTATATAGGAGGTTTACCTACACATATTCAAAATACTGTAGTCATGTTTGGACCAACTAATCTTGATGAGGTTTCTGTCAAGTGACATATGTTGAAGCAGGGAAAACAGGAGTTGGTGTATCAGGGGAATCATCTTCAAGGAAACATGACAAAAGGAAGTTGCATGGTAAGAAGTCAAATTCAGTGATGAGAAAGGAATAGAATCCCTCTTGCAAGCATTACAAGAAAGAGGGGCATGATGAGTACCGTTGTTGGAAATTGCATCCCGAGAAGAGACCAAAATGGTTCAAGGAAAAGAAGGGGAGGCAAATAGATGCAGCAACAACACGACCCATCAAATTGGGATCATATTTAGGTGATGAATCTAAGGTATTATTGGTTTGTATGACAAGTAAAATTGGTGAAGGATTTGATTGTAGAAGTAACTTCTTTCACATAAGGGTCATCATGAGGCACACTAAGATTAACACATTGATAGATAGTGGATCTCAAGATAACTTAATTTTAGAGGAATTGGTTAAGCAATTGGGATTAAAAACACAGATACATCATAAGCCTTACACACTTAAATGGATAAGAAACAATCAACAAATGGACATAACCAAGAAGTGCACATTAAAATTTGCAATTTCATCTATGTTTGTAGACGAGGTAACATGTGATGTGGTATCACTAAGTGAATGTGGAATGGTATTAGGTATTCCATACTTATATGATCGTAAAGAAATCTTCTACAGGACAAAGAATCAATATCATTTAACCAAAGCAGGTCAATAATATGTGGTTCATGCTCATCATGTAAAGGAAAATAAAACTATTCAAACAATGGAAAAATTAAGAAAGGTGGCTCAAGAAATCAACACACCTATAATTGTTTCAAACCAAGTAATCAATCTTAAGCAAGAACAGAAAATGATTGTATAATGGAAAATCAATCACAGTTTGCTTCAAGATAAGCTAATGTCATGCAAATATTACAAACATATCAGCTCATTTGCAATCATATTTTTGATGCTATCATTATTAATGTTGTCTACATGGATGATAGTAGCTTCAGTAAGATGTGACAAGGTTCAAATGGCTAAAAATATGTTGTTAGTTATCATGATTGTGTTACATTTGATCTTGATGAGACAGGTGCACAGGACAAAGTTCAAAGATAGAGAGCAAGTCGGGTGGCCTATCCCGAGCTTGATGACTGGTTAGTAACCTTTTAGGGACCAAAAGGTCCTTTAGTGAGGAGGTGTGATTCAGATCCAGGAGCTTGATGGGGCTCAGAAAGGCCTAAAAATAAAATTATTATAATGGCTTCAAAATAGACGTGTTCATAGACCTCATCGATATGAACCCAATGCAACTTGAATGGGGGAAAACGAATGTCGTATGTTCTTGATATCATCATCTATTCATTTGGCCAAACAAGCAAAAAAATGATGATTGTATAGTCCATACAATGTCATGTAGCAGTTGCTTGTACAGGACATACGGCTGTACAGTCAGTTGATGTGTCAGGTTCTATACAGCTGATGTGGCAGGATGACTAGGCATATAGACAATTGAAATGGATGTATAGGTGGACCAACCAGGAAATGACACATGTCACCACTGTAAGGGTGACATGTGTCACCATTGTAAGGGTGACACGTGTCACCACTGTAAGGGTGACATGTGTCACCACTGTAAGGGTGACATGTGGAACATTTGTACGATGACATGTGGCACCCCTATATTAGTTATGTGGTTAGAAAAGTTTTGGAATCTAATAGTTTTGAACCCAGGACATCCTGTTTAGGAAAATACCTCACGTAGATCGGGCTACCAGCCCACCTACCAGATGTTTCTTAACACTCTATGGCGCAGATTGTATTTAACTTTGTAAATGGTGCTAGTTTGGCAGAGTTAGGGCTGGAGCCTAGCCCCAACCCCGATACATTACCATTCGACCATACAATATAACCCTTGTTCCTCCATTGTTTGCACACAAATGGTTAAACTTTCCAGCCCTTGGTGTCGGGGTTTTTCCATTGGACCCGGTTCTTTACCATAGCACGCAAACTACAAATGGATACTAGTGCCAATCCTATGGGATATCCATATGGCCCAGTGGCTTCACCTTACACTTGGTGCTTGAAAGAATGGATAGAAACTGATCGGTCAGGTTCGCTCACTGACCAGGGTGCTAGTCCATGGGCTTTTCCATCGGGGACTATAATGACCATTAGCGTGTGGAGCCTTGGGCCTGGGGCACATGGCCTGAGATGTGACCAAGAGCAGAGAGGAAGGGGCCATCATGCCACGAGAGAAGCGCAATGCCACATGGGGCACACTAATATGCCCAAGAGCTGAGGGAAAGGGGGTTGTGCCCAATATTTTTTCCCAAGTGGGTTATAAACTTTATAATATGGATTTTTATTGATTTATGGGCCTGTTGGGAGATATTGTGCCCTTTTTGAGTCCAGATCTTGGGGGGAAGTTGGGAGATGGTTAACAACTTTAGATCTATATAAACTAGGCCTTCTTGAGGCCATGGGAGGACATTTAGAGAAGGTTTATGCTGAATATTTGCCAAGCCCAAGCCATTTTTATGCAGGGAAGTTGTTGAGGAGCACACCTTTGCGGGCCATTTCTGGGAGCTCTGGTCATCTGATCTCAGTGCCATTTATTTTGTTGGCTTATAGAGATTTGGTAGAACAATACCAGATCAGTTTTGTAACCTTTTGGCATTGTTGTGTTGACATTTTAAATCTTTGAAAAAAAATAAGAAAGCCTCACCCACTGAGACAAAGGCCCAGAGAAGTAGGCGAGATTGTCGAACTCCATTATCACATTGGTATTATGGTTTGTTGTTTTTTTATGATTTATTTCAGATCTGTATATGTGCGTATGGCTGTGATGTTTCTTCTATAATTCTTCCTCTTTCATTCATCATCCTATTTGGTTAATTAACACATGCTTAATAACTCAACCACTATCGTGTACAAGGTGTTTTTGGACCAGGATGATACTTTGGGGATGTTATACATGGTTTCTACTTTCATTATACATCAGATATACTATTCCAATACTTCATTATCCAAATCTACCATTTACTAACCACTAACATTCATTCTGCAATAAATGTCAGAACAAATCTAGTGTGCGTTGTAAATTAACCTAAACAGATCCATTCATTCATTCATTCATCATCATAAGCATTGCAAAGAATAAAAAAATCATTCCACGTAATAACATAGGTTTTACCATGGTTCACCCCCCTTGGGCTACATCCACAATGATATTATGCTTCTTTATTATTCTTCAACAAATCATTGCACTGAGCGCATTACAAATAATAGTTGGTGTGAGGCTGACTAGGTCACACCAAGCTCAACATATTGCAACCTGACCCTCAATTACAACCCATATGACTCAATATTAGCTCCACAAATCTCAACCAAAACTAATTGTTCATCACTCAGAAAGTACTCAAAACATGATACCATAAACTAAAATACCCTAGCTACCTCATACATCATATATTTATACTACAAAATGTGGGTAAAAACCCATTACATTATGTCCAAAACCCTAACCCTAAGTGGTTTAGGTTTTTCCAGATTTCAACCTCCTATGCACGATTGGTCCTTGATCCAATTGTTCCTTGTTGTGTTGTCCTTCTTCTGTCTTTGACTTCCCTCTTTCCTTGCACTTATTTTTCTTAATTTCTGATGCACTGCTTTTTCTACCTTCTAACATGCTATTTTTCCTTATTTCCTGGAACACACTCCTTTATTGATCCCTTTTGTAACTTCCTTCCATTATTGCTACGCATTTCCACAAAATAGCCTGCTCCAACACCTCATATTTTTCATTTAACTTTTTATTTCTTTGTTATTTCCTCTTTCAGTTGGTCATGAATCTTTTATACTATTTCCAACTTTTTGTGATGAGTGTCCAAAAAAATATACTCTTCTTTATGGGAGTCTACCAAATGTTATTGAGTATCTTTTTCCAAAGTCAACCCTTTTACTTGCTCCCTCAATTGTTCAATTTCATCTTTCTCTACAATTAAGCCCTTGATATGTTCTTTTAATATTTCAATTTATAACATTACATATGATGGAATAGGGGTTGAACTTATGCTTATACAGAGAATTTTGAAATGAAACTAGAACAAGTGACTTAATAATAGATAGGACAATCAACTCAACAACAACAAGAGGAGCAAAGACGTAGGTTGAAAAGAAGACAATTGGTTGACGGTATTTCTAGAAACTCATGTCACATCGAAGGAACTTAATCATCCATGCATATTGATGAAGATTTAATAGAAGTTGCAGAAACGCTATTCAAAATTGAAAAGGAGCACACGGATTACTAGGTAAAACATAAACATACTCCCTCTCATATTGTTGGAAATTGTTTTGTCATTGATGTCAAAGATAGAGGGAGACTACATATGTATATTATAAATATTTCAAGATGGAGATTGTTGGAAGTATTTTTTTTGGAATTTTGATGCTCAGTTTGGATACCCTATATTTGAAGGAATTTTTCCAACCATATAACCTATGCTCCCATTTGAACTAGGTATTTAGAGTAAAATTTCCTTCAAAGATAGGGTATCCAAATTGAGCATCAAAATCCAAAAAATAGTATTTCCAACAATCTCCATATTGCAATATTTATCTTGTACATACGTAGTCTTCGTCTATCTTTGACGTCAATGACAACAATATTTCCAACAATTTCCCCCTTTGTCATTAATGGAAACCCTTAGTCTATTCTGATAATTTCCCATGTCTGCAATTTTTCTTGTGTATGTAATTTTTCTTCTGTCTGCTACTTCTCCCCCTTTGACATCAATGGAAAATGGTTGCTTCACCTGAGTTTGTGCTTCCATTTACTAACGATATGAGAGGGATGTCACTCCCAAATTCTGTCTAAGATATTCAAATGTGTCTCTAGGAAGGGGTTTGGTAAAAATATTTGTAACCTATTCTTTG
>JZKD02S0826604.1:695790-723953 GCA_000966675.3 Picea glauca
CAGATTTCTCATTTTGAGGTCACAGTTCTCATTAAGTTGGTAACTATGTTCAACATGGTATTGTAGCCAATGGTTTAAAACATTGACCAATTATCTGTAAACCTTGTTGAGTTGAATGTGTTGTGTGATTGACTTTGGGTCAGTGGTTTTTTGATTGGATCTTATTGAAAAAGACCAGTCTCTATCTAGATATCAAAGAAGGCCTCAAAGATTGATATTGTTGGTCTGAACAGATACAATTATGTAGTATGGGCACTAGATATGGAAACCCTATTGAAGAGCAAAAGACTATGGAAATATACGAAGGTTTCGATTCTAGATCCAACATATGACCAGGTGAAGTTTGTTTTTGATGGAAATAAGGATGAGCCTGTAGGATTCATCATGACCTACATCTCACAGAAGATTTGATTTCACCTCAGTGGAATTGACTATCCTCATCAAGTCTAGAAGAAGTTGAAGTTGTTGTTCAACCAAGTCGACGAGAGCTGTGTCATGCAGTTGGAGAAAGAGTTGATCTCTCTAGATCCTTATTGTTCGGATATAATGGATGATTATTTGGCACGTGTTAAAGAACTCCAATTGAAATTGGGAGAATATGGAAAGAACTATCAAAAGAAGGATGGACAATTCATCAAGCTGGTCTTGATGAAATTAAGAACACCTTTCGACATGTTTGTGTCAAATTTTCACACAAACTGGAAAGAACGCAAGGAATATGGTAAGTATTACACCTTTGAAACATTTTTTGGTCTTTTGATTACTGATTAACATAGACTGCTTGAAGAAGGAAAGGGAAAGATGGATCTTAGGGATAGAGTAAGGTTTGATGCCTCTACACAAAAACATGTATATCACGACCAGAAACCTCAGATACAGGAAGATGTACCACAACGAAGTTGAAATAAGAAGACCTATTAGTACTATGGAAAGATTGGACATGTGGAGAAATTCTTCTATAAAAAGCGAGATGATTTAGAGGAGAAGGTTAAATACCTTGAAGGAGACGTGTTCACTATAAATTGACCTGCTAATAATTTCACCTTCCAAATCAGAACTTCTTAGGCCTTGTTCTCTCATGTTGCATAAAACAAATGGGTAGTCGGCTCTGGGTGCACTCATCACATGGCTAAGGATGCCTCCTTATTCACATGGTTGGATGAAGCTAAGGACATAAAAATCTATGTTGTTGATGATTTTTCTCTGGATGTTGTTGGTAAGGGTGATGTTGCATTTTGACATGGGAAGATTGTTGATGTCTATCATGTACCAAATATCAGTGCCAATATCTTATATGTTGCTTAGTTAACACAAACAGGTAAGATTGTGGAATTTTGTCTAGATCAATTCTATGTTGATGATTTGAAGAAAGGTAAGTCAATTTTCATCGGTAGGTTCTCGACTTGATGGACAGTTTGTACAAGTTTCATGACATGACTTGACCTAAAACCAAATCGACTACACTTGTTGCACACACCGACAAGAGAAGTCGAATTTGGCATGAGTGACTCAGGCACTTAAATTTCTGAATTTTGCAAGCATTGGTAACTCAGAATATCATTGTTGGTCCGCCAAAGGTGTTTCTCCCTAAAGGAGTTTGTAAGCATTGTGTCCTTGGGAAGCATCATCAGGCACCATTCAAATCAGGAAAAGTGTGGCAAGCACAAAACATATTATAACTGGTTCACAATGATGTTTTTTACATCAATCTACCTTCTCTAACAGGTGCAATGTATATTTTTACTTTCGTTGATGATTTCTCTCATTTTACATGGGTCTTTTTCCTAAATAACAGAACCTTGTCTTTGAAAAGTTCAAGGAGTTTCAGGACTTTGTTGAGAAGCAATGTGGTCGACCCATCAAATGCTTCAGATCAAATAATGGTGGTGAGTACGTTAATCGAACTTTTGAAGAATACATACTTCGATATGGTATTGATAGGCACCAGTTGATTCCTCACACACCTCAACAAAATGGCATTGTAGAATGAAAAAATCGAGTGTTGGTTGAAATGGATAGATTTCTTTTACAGGCTAAAGACCTACCTCCTTGCTTCTGGGATAAAGTGTTACACTGTGTAAATTATCTTCTCAATTGTGTCTCGACTCAAGTTGTTCCCTACATGACTCCATTCAAATGATGGTATGGGAAGAATCCTCCAGTCAGCCACCTATGTGTGTTTGGATGTGTTTCTTGGGCTCACATTCATGATGATTTCAAAAATACGTTGGATGCAAAGAGTCATGTTTTCATCATGATGGGCTACTGTAAAGAATCAAAATCTTATCGGTTGTTTGATCCTGTCAAATGGAAAATCATTATTAGACGAAATCTACGGTTTGATGAGAAGTCTTCTGGAATTAAGTTGTTTAATTCCTCCTCTATATTGCTACAGGATGAACTCCTTGATGTTGTCTCTAACACTGGTGCTCCTATTCCATTTTTTAGTCCTTCGACTGGGTAGTAAAATTTTTTCCATGTTTCGTCTTGACTTTCGACCTATAAATTGACTAGTTTTTTTTCTTCTATCTTGACTGGCATATTGACTAAAGATCCCCTAAATTTTCATTGACCTGCTAAAGTGAATCATAGTTCACCTATTTCTTGTCTAACCAGATGGTTTGTCAATACAATTAAATCTGTTGGAGTTGATGTTGGAGATGCCTCCCTTGGATGACAAAATCAAAGTCAAAAGAAACATGCCAGTGTTTCCTTGATGACTTGTGTACTTGAAAATTATGATCATGTTACATGCTCAAATATCAAAGGAAGACCTGAATGGGAGTAGGCTATGCAGCAATAAATTGATTCTTTGTCAAAGAATCGTAATTGGGAATTAGTAACACAAGGAAATAACATTGTGAAGTGTCGATGGGTCTACAAGACCAAATTTATCTTTGAAGGTATTGTTGAACACCATAAAGCATTCCTCGTTGCAAAGGGATTTTCTCAACAAGAAGGAATTGACTACACTAAAACCTTTGCCCCTATCACAAAGATGAACTTTGTTTGATTGATTTTTTCTCTTGTTTCTCATTTTGGATGGAAAATCCATCAGATGCATGTGAAGAGTACTCTTCTTCATGGAGACCTATCTGAAGAAATTTCCATGGAACAACCATTTAGTTTTGTGAAAGATTCAAATTTGGTATGTCAACTCAAATAGTCACTTTATGGTTTGAAGCAAGCTCCCTGAGCTTGGTATACTAAGATTGATAGTTTCTTTCTTCGACTTGGTTTCAAATGTTGTGAATTTGATCATAGTTTTTATGTACTCCATACCAATGGAGACACCTTGATTGTTGTTGTATATGTATATGACTTACTTAAGACTAACAATAATAATGATCCCATCCTTAGATTGAAGAAACAACTTGTTGATTCCTTTAACATGACAAATCTTGGTACTTTTTATTATTTTTTGGGTCTTCAAGTATTACCACTTTGTGATGGTTTTTTCATTTCTCAGTCTAAATATGTGATGGATATGTTGACATGTTTTAAGATGGTTTATTGCAGGCCTTGTTTTATTCCTTTTTAGTCTTGAGTAAATCTTACCAAAACCGGTCAAACAATCGTAGTCGATGCTACACTCTATCGACAACTAGTCGGCAGTATTATTTATCTTACTCAAAGTCAACCTGACATATTCTTTGTTTTTAGTATGGTTTCTCGGTTTATGTAGGACCCTAAAGAAATCCATTGGAAAGTAGCCAAACAAATTGTCCACTATTTCAAAAGTACCACTCATTTTGGCAGGGGTGATTTTAGGGGCTAAATTTCGCTCATGGGCTAATTTTCCATGGTTTTTCCCAAAAACAAATTTGCTATTCTAAACATGATTCGCCCAAATTTTATAGGATAAAATTATTTTACCTTAAAATTAGCCAAACGTTTATACAAACTACATAAAATACTTAGAAATTTGAATATTTTTACAAAAGTATCACCAAACATTTATAGTTGTCATATGAAGGATTAGTAAGATTCGCCAAGGTTTCTACAGTTTAAAATAAATTTTCATCCTTAAAATCATCCCTGCATTTTGGTATTAAATATTATCAAAGTTCATATTTTCTATCGGCTTCACCGACTCCGAATGGGTTGGCGATAGTGATGATCGAAAATCCACTTATGGCTATGTGTTTTTCTATAGTACTGGACCTTTGGTGTGGTTGTGCAAGAAACAAAAGGTAGTCTCTTTGTATACTACAAAATAAGAATATCACGACATCTTTCAAGCATGTGCTAGCATTATGGATTTGCCAACTTTTGGGATAACTTGGCCTTCCTATTCATACCATGACTATAATCTACTATGATAACTAGAGTGTCATATAGGTTATTGACAATATTTTTTCCCATAGTAATATGAAGCATGTTGAGATCCATGCTCACTATTTGAGATAGTTGGTTCATGAGAATGTAACATCCCTCTCTACTGAGCATACTATTATTGATTTATTCTTTGAGGACACTTGCTTGCAAGTAATCCAGGTATGGAACATTGTGATTTCATTCATATTTTGGGTTATACATGATGATGTTGAGGTTTTATAGTTGATTGATTATATATATATATATATGTTGACAGGTTCTTTTGACAAGTTGTCATGAGTGTGCAGGACACATGATAGGTTATGGATGTTGGTTGCATCAAAGGTATTCCTTGGACTCTTGATTGAGTTAGGGAGTGGATTGTATTGTTTTAGTATTTCATTATTATGCACATATGATGTATGATGGATTTTAGTATGTTATATGTATATGGATTTTTGAAACTATTTTTGTCAGTGGATGCAGGCTTGGCAATGCTTTCTAATTCGACTCACATAAGGAGTAAAGGGGCCTTGCACAGAAACCAGATATTGAAAGAGAGGTGTGGAAGCATCCCTGTCACGACCTACTAGCACTCATGTCATGACCAGAACTATAAGTTAATGATTACGTAGTTTGGGTGGTCCACAATGTCGTGAGGGCAGACTGAGACAGTCACTCATGAATATTTCTAAGGGGTGTGCACTAAGGAACATTCCTTATTCCTTAGAATACCTTAGTCACTCAAACTTACCAGATCGATGAACTCTTGTAGATCCAATAGCTAGACATCACTCATTGATATACGGTGTAGATCACTTCGTAACTTCAGACTTCGGGGCTCTCTTAAGGTTAATAACTCAGATCTACCGAAATGATGAAGTTCAAAGGTCTCTAGTTTTTAATGAGAGAACATATTTCATCTGATCATATGATCATGGGGATTCTTATATCCTCATGATCAAATCCCTTCCACTAGTTTTATTCGAAGGGATTTCAAGCTATTTGTTTCCTCACTTGAACCTGCACACGTTGTTCCTCCTGAGCTTGCCTTAAAAATTGAACTCTAGTTCACAGTAGTTCATCCCTACTAAGCTATGATCTCTGATTGTTGAGTGTTTTGTTTTCACCTCCCCTATGTAAGTTTTCATTGTCTCTCCTGAGCTTTGTTCTTTTGAAGGTTAATACCTAGGCCCGAATTGAGAGAGTCTTTATGCTTACCACATTTTTTTATTCTGAAATTTGGGCTCTCAAGGGGCTTGTATAAGTACTTCTGGAGTTGGCTCTATATGTGTTGCATTGTGACACCCAGAAGAGGAACTTCAGGTTCCTTACAAAAACTTATTTTCTCAATCTTAGAATAGACTTTCTTTCGGTTACAGGTTTATTTCTTCATAGTATTTGTTGGTTCACCAAGGTACATAGTAGAATTATGTTTTCTACTTTGTGATGAGAGCTTTTCTTTGCAGTTCCTTTCCTATTTTAACTTGTGATATAGATCGAATATCTAACTACTTGGTTGTATGATGTAGGTTGGTCACACTTATTCCAATAAACCTAATAAGGTCGAAACAATCATGATGATAGATTTCTTATTAATGGTCTCTAGTTTTTACTATAAATTTATGTCTAGATATTAATGGAATCATTCCTATCCTTAAATTGAATAAGATGATGAATTATTGTAATAACATGCATTGGGCGTTATGAAATGGTGATCATGTGACTAGATTTTTTTGTGTTGAAGAAAATATAGCTAAGTATGGTGGTAAATATAATTGATGTTTGGATTGGACTGAAAATATGGGAATTAGATACTTCCTTGTTCCTCAGAACAGTCACCAATCCTTAGACCTTAAGTGGTCAAAATCAATCTGATGAATTCTAGACTTGAGCGTTGATTATGTGGCTTGGAGGTCCTAACCTTGCAGGTAGATTGGATGGGTAGATATTCTTGATTTCCTTGCATGATGATTCATTCAATTAGAAGAATTGATGTTGTGTGACAAAACTGGTTTTGGTTGATCTTGAATGAACTTGATGTTTTACTCTTGTTTTATGTGATAATTATGGGATATGGAAGATCGTTAATACATTGGCGTTGCATCTAAATCTAGTTGTGAAATGAGATGAATGAATTAGACTGCGTATGATTGAAGTGTGTTGATATGATGTTTAAATTCTTCTAATGATGTTTTATTAATGTATTAAGGAAAAAGAAAAAATAAATATCTCTTATTGTTATCAATTGGTTAGGATGTAACATAGGGGCTATTACATACGGTATCATAGTTGGTTCAACCCTACGACATTGGTCTGTTACACCATCCGCTATGTTAAACAAAATAATTGAATTAGATGGATAATAAAAATATAAAATTTCTCTTGCAAGTAATCATGGTTAGAGGACGTAGGGGAAGTAAATGATGTGGTGTTGGAGGAAGAGGTGTGAGACCTCTGATAGCATCCACACCCGAAAGGTCTAACCCCTAGGAAGATGAGAAGAGTGTTGACCAAGAGAAAATTGTTGTGGGAGATGTAGTAAGTATGATGAGATCCTTCTAGAGGATGTTAGAGGCATTGATCAACCACCTGGATAGAGATGAGGGTAGAGCATCTACACCTAATGAGGGTGCACAACGTTCCCCAGCTGCAAGTAGTAACATACATAGAGAACTCGAGAAGGTGAAATTTCTCGAGTTCTGGGGTGCCTCGGATGACTTAGCCGTTGAGGAATGGTTTGAAAACATGGTGATGTGCTTCACACTTCATGATTACATGTCCAACATGAAATTATGCATGGTGATCTTTCAGCTGAAGGGGAGTGCTCTTCTATGGTGGAAGACGCCCCTACCTCAACTAAACATGGTCATCGAAGATGAGTCATGGGAACTGTTCGAGGAACAGTTCTGGGAGAGGTATTTTTTTGAAGAATTCATTGAGCGTCAACTTAAGGAGTTCAACTCCTTATGACAGGGTGGTCGTATGGTGCTAGAGTATGAGGCCAGATTCATGGATCTACTTAGGTATGCTCCACATCTAAAAAGAGAGAAGTTAAAGGTCAAATTTTTTTTTTTTGGCCTTAACTTCAAGATTCGTGTGAAGGTGAGGATCCTAATGCCTCAGACCTTGCATGATGTGGTTTAGAAGGCCCTCATAGCTAAGGAAGATTTGAATGGTGGGAATCAGGGCATGACTCCTTCTAGATGAACTGGACAGATGTCATTAAGAGTGCAACAACATAAGGCACCATCCAAACATACTGTAGGGAATTGAGATATTCCTAGAGAACCTGTGTTTACAACACCACGAAGACAAGATCCTCAACAGAGGACTCCTTAAAGGACCACATCAGTGGCAGATTCGACTGCAACAACAATTTAAACATGTTTAATAGAATAAACCTAGATCACAGGCTGTTAAACCAACAAATTCTACCTCAGGGACCAGGAGCACTAGACCTAAGACTATATGTTGGATATATGGTGAGCCACATTACCAGCGAGAATGTTTGATTGAGAAGGCCAGAGAGTCTGGATCATTAGGAGCCACTACAGTTGGATATTTGGGAAAATCCCATAAGATACATGCAATGGTGAGCAACCGCTAGGATGAGCATTAGTCCTGTTATCCCCAATTTCTAGGGATAACTAGGAGATCATGTCTTGAGGCCCAAAGGTCCTAGACATGGAGTACTGAGAGAAGGATTGACCTGAGCATGGCCCTGGAGGTCCCATCCTTTTCTTCTTTCATCAGATTCATCTTGTCAGCAGTAGCAACATCCATCACCATCAGCTTGGTATTGTATCGGAGAAGGCTCTTGCTCCATGAGGTAATAAGTTTAGGTATCATGGTATGTGTTACTTCTGATCATTATAAACTTTGGATATATGCATCTAACTTTTTTTATCTATGACAACTACTTGGATCTTACATTAACCCACTTGACCATTTTTGGGGAGATTGACTGGGTGTCCTACCAAGCCTGTACCCATGGGTTTTGGTTTGCCACCGGGGGGATTTCTGAAGAGCCATCATCCCCTCCTACCATACCACCACTTTTTCATCTTATCTCCCACTCATTTATCCCATTCCCCTTGTCCAGGCATTGGATTGACCTGTTTGTAGGGTTGCACTTTATCTTGTGGGAAGAAGGGGCTAAAGGCCCAGAAGGTAAAAGTAGCTGGTAAAAGATAAAAGCCTATAAATAAAACCTCCAGATGCCTCACCTAGAGATCCCCGAGAATGCAATAAAAATCCTCTCAGCAAGAAACAAGAGGGACCCAGAAAATAATAAACAAGACCTAGCCAAGAGGATAGGGGGTCTCATCACGATCCAGCCTATTAGGTTCATGGGTACCTAATAGTATGACATTGCCACTATATGGTTACCACGCCAGGGAAATGACCTTTGGTTGCATGGCCAAGGGAAAGGTGGTCTCATCAAGAGCCATCCTTCTCATCTCTGTGAAAGTACTTGTGGGTAACACTGTCAGCTCTGGTCACCATGCTAAGACAGTTTCCTCTTGTTAGACCTTGAATAAAAAAGAAAAAGAAGAAAGAAAAATAAAATAAAGAAAGAATAAAGGCAAGAACGGGCTTGGAAAGCATTGCATCCATGAATGGTACAACTCACCTTCTACAAAGGCACCCACAAATAACATTATGCATACCTGTCTCTCACTCTACCCACTTGTCTAGAAATCCCATAGCCACATCATCTCATTTACATGGCTTGGATGAAACCTTCTTGGGAACTTCCCTTCTCTTGTGGATACTAGCCCAATAGGATGTCTTATCCTTTTCTTCGATCTTGTATTGTTGATTTTTGTAATATCTTTGAGCTATTGAATGATATATCAGGGTTTTTATGCATATGTTTGATAATATTAATGATGAAATATGATTAACATTGCTATGATCCCTGTGACTAAAGAGCCCATGGAGGGAGTAGTTTTTGATGTGCGGGACCATGCCCGATGGACAGGTACCATTTGGACCAGTACACATGGGGAGATGATTAGTTTGGACCTCCATGGGATTGAAGAGCCTATAATATGGTTGCTGAGAAATCGTCAGAGGGGTAGAGACAGGATAGTGTTTGACCAAGTTTTTTCACTGGAGAAGAAGAGGATGTTTCACCAAAGGCACTTTGACAGATCTCGGCCTAGGGGGAATGATCCCTTTTCAGTGGAACGTTTGCTTTCAAAGGCTCAGAGCATCCCCATCCTTACCATGATGTCATCCAGCTTCATGGTCATTCTTGGAGGTAGATTGGGCAATAGTGGCATGTGTGGCATGTTGGAGAAGCTCCTAGGGGGCTAGCGTTTTGCTCCTGGATGTCTCATCTACCCTAAAAGGGGCTAGTGCCTCCCTTGAAGAGGATTTTACCTTTATTGCATCTCAGTTAGGGTTTTTATTTGAAAATTTAATGTAAAAAAAGTAATATGGTCTTGTCGGCCATTTTTTATGACCTAAAACTAATTAAGGTCATTTATACACTATATATTGAGGAGTTTTAGCCTCATTTTGATATAACACATCACTCATTCTCCTAGGGAGGTCTGACTTTTGCACCCTATTCGGGTTATTGGCTGATTTGAGGAAGGCACACTTGTTTGGAGAAGAGTTTTTGGCAATTTATGGTGTTTTTCTTGAAGGAAGGTTTACAACTAGGGTTTGCATGCTATTTTCTTGATAATTTGTAAGTATTTTTCTGCAAAACTTCTTGATTGAATGGTTGTAGTTTAATTTCTTGCATCTATTTATATATATATTGCTGAATCAAAACCCTAGGGGACAAACACACAAGTAGGTCATTGTCTCATGTCCCCTGATAGAAAAACCTTTTAGCCATTGAAGAAGAAGAAGAGATCCTATCCATTGCTACATTCTTTCTATCTTCTTCCCTTAAGCTAGCCATACCTTTAAACTTCAAGAGAAAGAGGATGTCCCAGGCCTAGGTTATTGACACCTAGGGCTATTTTTCTTTTAGGGTTTGATGAAAGAGCCTTGCTTTTGCAACACTCTCCCTCTTTAAACTCTCTTGTCTTGATTTTACTTGTCTTTGAGTTAGTTGTTTGCTGGGAAGGAGGAGAGAGCATGAGGCCTTGCTTAAGCAACACCGGAGTGAGCCTCTCTCCCCTAGGGTTCTATCTTTAAGGCCCTATTGTAGCAGCACCTTGAAACCTTTCCCTCTTGTCCTTTGAATCTCATCCCCTTCAACTTGTGTGTCCTTCACCTTTTGACTCCATAACCCTAGGCACTGATCTTTAGCCTCCAATGTTGAAGTGAAAGTGATTGAAACAACTCTCAAAACTTCTCATAAACTGAAACCCTAACTAACTACTAACCCTAAAAGCTGACGTCACCCTTGGTTATTTCATCTTGATGTAGCAATTTTTATATATTAATCAATTGGATGGTGGTTTGATGCATATATTGAATGAGGATTGATTGGATACATTGATTGCTACATCATCTTGATATTTATTGGTGAAATAACATTATTTCATTTCTATATTAACAAACATTGACTTCGTCAATATTTATTGTTGCAATTGATTATATATTGATATCAAATAGTCTTATGAAGTACTAACCTGTTGAATCATAGCTTGCACATATATATTGGTTTTCTTTTTCCTGGGCATGTGTTCTTCTTTGGGCCTACACTTCATTATTGGTTGTTTATCTGGACTATCTATTTTGGTGGTGACCTGTGAAGGGGGAACTTTACTTTGACTTTTAAACCTTTGCCTCTTCAAAACTCCAGGTTAACGGGGACGTCTCCCCTGGACCTAACCTCCCTAAAGAGAAAGAACGTCCCCATCATGGTGACATTGGGTGGAATAGGTTACTGTTACACCAGTTTGGCCTTCTATCTTATAGCCATTTAACCTAGCTAAAAATTGTTTGATAACATCTTGGCGCCGTTGTCGGGGAACACTGAGTCAATTCTCCTCAAACAACAAATATTTTCTGTAAGCCTTGCCTCAGAGACCTTTTCTTACAAGCTTACCTAGCGACTCCACTAGGGTGTTTTTCCCCTTTTCTTTGGTAGTTTCAAGTTAACTATCTGGTGACTCCACAAACTAAAAGGAGATTCAATAGTCCTCCTTTGTATTTCAGAAGGAAGCCTCCCTTGAACTCTCCTGTTGTCAAATCACTTTTCGGGAAGAGCCTTCCTTTAAGAATCATGTCTAGCTCTCAGACCGCTACTACAAACCTAGCCAACAATCAAAGACAATGGTCATCTACCCTTTTCAGGCCATTAGACATGTTAGCAATACCAGGCTACCCTAGGCAGATGCCACCCAAGTATGAAAAGTGGTTGCCTAAATTCACCGGTATTGATGCAATCAGTGTCGAAGAGCATATGAGAAACTTTTGGGCATTCTTTCAGCTTCACCCCATCAATGATGATGTTGGAGATTTGGTCATGAAGTTGTTCTTCGCTACTCTTTATGATTCCTTAAGGCACTGGTACCTAAGCCTCCCCGATGGAAGCATCAAAACCATGGATAGACTTGAAGAGGCCTTTCTCAAAAGATGGAGTATCAAAGAAGACCCTAATATGCTTCTCACATGACTGAATAACCTTGCCCAGTATGAAAATGAGTCCATTCGGGAGTTTCACACCAGATTCAAGAATCTGCTACAAAGAATTCCCACAAGCCATCACCTGAAATATGACTACCTTGTCCATATTTACACTAGATCTTTCAATGGCCAACTAGGGTATCTTCTTAGAGACAAAAACCCCCAGTCCATTCAAGAATCCCAAGATCTCGCTACCAAGATAGAAGGGAACCTCCTTTCATCTAAAATTGAGACTTTTGCTAACCCAAGGGGGAGAATAGACACTATGCAGAAAATAGTACACAATGCTAAGCCTACTTCAGATCTATGTACCAGCATCAACAAGCTACAAGCCTCCATGGATGGCATCATAAATAATCAAGAGGAAATGATGAGCAGAATTGTCAAGCTTGAAAATTCTCAGATCCAAGCACCCAGGGCCCCGTACAAAGGACAATTCCAAAAAGGGAGCCAATTTTACAAACCAAAGAATGAACATGAAGTTCCAAATACCTTGGCCCCTACAAATGTTGTTGATGAAAATCCTTGGTGCCTGGAGTGTAGTGAAGCACATTGGGAGCATGAGTGTCCTTACAACACTGGCCATCAACAAGTCAACAACATGGATTGTTTCATGGAGTTTCCTCAGATAAATATCATGGATATAGAAAATCAAGAAGCCGTGAAGGAAGCAGCCAGAGAAGCAAGGATGGCAGTAATAAACAACCTGGATCAGGAATCACGAGAAAATCTAAAGAAACAAGAGTTCTAGCTATACAGAAGAAAGAACTCGAGACAACCTGTTGCTAATCAGGCAAAGCCCCAACCCCTGAAGATACTTCTTCCCAAGACATCCAAGGCTGGTAAGTTTGACCTAAATTTTGACTTCGAAGGGGCGCTATCAAAGATGCATGTAAATGTCCCCCTGAGAGAAGCAATCAATATCCCATCCATCAAAGAACGCTTTGACACTTTCTTTTCAGGATCAGATGAGCCTATGGACCCCCCTATTATGTTGGAATCTGACCATTTCAGGGTCCAATATGGTGAAAACCCTCCTTTCTTCATGACTTTGACAATGAACGACAAAAATCTCAACAATTGCATGATAGATATAGGTGTTGGCCCCAACATGATGTCACTTAAAGTCATGCAACAAGTGGGTTTGAAGGTCACATGACCTTACAGGAATGTATGTGGTTTCAAATCTAAAGCAATACCCACACATGGGGTGGTTGAAAATGTTGAAGTGCGCCTGAAGGAGTATTCAGAGAAGACAGTCCATATTGACATTGTGGTGGTTGATGTCCTAGATGTGTGGGGAATGTTATTATCTAGGAAGTTTGGTGCAATGATAAGTGGATCCCTTGAGATGGACCTCACATATTTGCAATTTCCTTTGAAAAACATAATGGTGGGACGTCTACTCAATGTGCCAATAACTAGGGACCATGTGCAGGATATTATTCATCCTGTCAATAATGAAAAAACGCCAAACGAGATGATACAAACTCTTCAAAAGTACTCTCCAGAATACATGCCCTTTGCAACAGAGAAGGATTTTGATCAGATCGAATGGCCCAAGAAAGAAGAATGCCAACAACTCCTAGATGAATTCAAGAACAAAGAAATTGGGATGGTAAAGATATTAAAGAAACATGAACATGACGTAGAGATCCACCCATCTCAACAAGAAGTTTTAATAGCAGAAGCCCACCCACCTCCCTCAGTACAATACACCAGGGTTGTTCAAGGAACAACCAAATACAAATTCAAAAAGTATAAAGAGGGAGATATGGTATGGATGTGGGATACCCAGAAAGGAGAGCTAACTAATGTAAAGGGAAGCACACAGTCATGGCTCGGACCCTTCAAAGTTGGAATGGAATTAGTTGATAACTCATATTACCTATCCACTTTAGAAGGAAGAAGGCACCCATTACCTATCAGCAGGAACCTCCTTAAACCCCACCAAGGTGGGGGGACCTGAATTCACAGGTAAGTACAGGTAAGTAGGCATTCTTCGTGTATTATACCATCTACATTTCATGTTAGTTTGCTTTCACATTTGCATATTGATTGTTTTATTTTAGTTTATATATGTATCTATATATGCTGGGGTGGCATTACTGCCCCATTTTTGTTACTGATGCCCCTATTGAGTTGAACAGGTCTAAAATTTATGCCAGAGATGTTGAGGTTCTCATGTGCTCTGCGGTGAGCACATGTCCCCGAGTTGGAGCTAGATGTTATCCCCGATTTCTAGGGATAAATAGGAGATCATGTCTCGAGGCCCACAGGTCCTAGACATGGAGTACTGAGAGCAAGATTGACCTGAGCATGGCCCTGGAGGGCCCATCCTTTTATTCTTTCATTAGATTCATCTTGTCAGTAGTAGCAACATCCATCACCATCGAATTGGTCTTGTATCAGAGAAGGCTCTTGCTCCATAGGTAATTAGTTCAGGTATCATGGTATGTGTCACTTTTGATCATTATAACCTTTGGATATATGCATCTAACTCATTTTATCTCTGACAACTACTTGGATCTTACATATTTAACCCACTTGACCATTTTTGGGGAGATTGATGGGGTGTCCTAACAAGCCTGTACCCATGGGTTTTGGTTTGCCACCGAGGGGATTTATGAAGAGCCAACGCCCGCTCCCACCATACCACCACTTTTCATCTTATCTCCCGCTCATTTATCCCATTCCCCTTGTCCGGGCATTGGATTGACTTGTTTGTAGGGTTGCACCTTATCTTGTGGGAAGAAGGGGCTAAAGGCATAGAAGGTAAAAGCAACTGGTAAAAGATAAAATCCTAGAAAAAAAACCTCAAGATGCCTCACCCAGTGATCCCCGAGAAAGAAATAAAAATCCTCTCAGCAAGAAACAAGAGAGACCCAGAAAATAATAAAAAAGACCTAGCCAAGAGGATAGGGGGTCTCATCACGATCCAGCCTATTAGGTTCATGGGTACCTAACAGTATGACATTATCACTATCTGGTTACCACGCCAAGACAATGACCTTTGGTTGCATGGCCAAGGGAAAGGGGGTCTCATCACGAGCCAACCTTCTCATCTCTATGAAAGTACTTTTGGGTAACACTGTCAGCTCTGGTCACCATGCCAAGGAAGTGTCCTCCAGTTAGACCTTGAATATAAAAGAAAAAGAAGAAATAAAAAGCAAATAAAGAAAGAATAAAGGCAAGAACGGGCTTGGAAATAATTGCATCCATGACAGGTACAACTCACCTTCTACAAAGCCACCCACAGATAACATTATGCATCTCTGTCTCTCACTCTACCCACTTGTCTGGACATCCCCTAGCCACATCATCTCATTTTCATGGCTTGGATGAAACCTTCTTGGGCACTTCCCTTCTCTTGTGGATACTAGCCTAATAGGATGTCTTGTCCTTTTCTTCGATCTTGTATTGTTGATTTTTGTAATATCTTTGAGCTATTGAATGATATATCATGGTTTTTATGCATATGTTTGATAATATTAATGATGAAATGTGATTTACATTGCTATGACCCCTGTGACTAATGAGCCCATGCAGGGCATAGTTTTTGATGTGCAGGACCATGCCCGATTGACAGGTACCATTTGGACCGGTACACATGGGGAGATGATTAGTTTGAACCTCCATGGGGCTAAAGAGCCCATCAAATGGTTGTCGAGACCCCTTCAGAGGGGTAGAGATAGGACAGTGTTTGACCGAGGTTTTGCACCGGAGAAGAAGAGGGTGTTTCACCAGAGACACTTTGGTAGAGCCCAACCTAGGGGGAATGACCCCTTTTTAGTGGAACGTTGTCCTTGGAAGGCTCAAAGTATCCCCATCCTTACCATGATGTCATCCTGCTTCATGGTCATTCTTGGAGGCAGTCTGGGTAATAGTGGCATGTGTGGCATGTTGGAGAATCCCCTAGGAGGATAATGTTTTTCTCCTAGATGTCTCATCTGCCCTAAAAACGGATCGCGCCTCCCTTGAAGGGGATTTTACCTTTATTACAAGTCAGTTAGGGTTTTAATTTCACAATTTAATGTAAAAACAGTATTTTGGTCTTGTCGGCCATTTTTTGTGACCTAAAATTCATTAAGGTAATTGATACACTATATATTGAGGAGTTTTAGCCTCATTTTGATATAACACATCACTCACTCTCCTAGGGAGGTCTGATTTTTGCACCCTATTAAGGTTATTGGCTGATTTGAGGAAGGCACACTTGTTTGGAGAAGAGATTTTTGGCAATTTATGGTGTTTTTCTTGAAGGAAGGTTTACAACTAGGGTTTGCATGCTATTTTTTTGATAATTTGTAAGTATTTTTCAGCAGAACTTCTTGATTGAATGGTTGTAGTTTAATTTCTTGCATCTATTTATATGTATATTGCTGAATCAAAACCGTAGGGGAAAAACACACAAGTAGGTTGTTGTCTCATGTCCTCTGATAGAAAAACCTTTTAGCCATTGAAGAAGAAGAAAAGAGCCTAGTCATTGCTACACTCTTTCTATCTTCTTCCCTTAAGCTAGTTGTACCTTTAAAATTCAAGAGGAAGAGGGCATCCCAAGCCTAGGTTATCTACACCTAGGGCTGTTTTTCTTTTAGGGTTTGATGAAAGAGCCTTGCCTTTGCAACACTCCCTCTTTAAACTCTCTTGTCTTGATTTTACTTGTCTTTGAGCTAGTTGTTTGCCGGGAAGGAGGAGAGAGCACGAGGCCTTGCTTAAGCAACACCGGAGTGAGCCTCTCTCCCCTAGGGTTCTCTCTTTAAGGCCCTATTATAGAAGCACCTTGAAACCTTTCCCTCTTATCCTGTGAATCTCGTCCCCTTCAACTTATGTGTCCTTCACCTTTTGACTCCATAACCCTAGGCACTGATCTTTAGCCTCCAACGTTGAAGTGAAAGTGATTGAAACAACTCTCAAAACCTCTTATAAATTGAAACCATAACTTACTACTAACCCTAAAAGCTAACATCACCCTTGGTTATTTCATCTTGATGCTTCAATTTTTATATATTAAGCAGTTGGATGGTGATTTCATGCATTTATTGAATGAGGATTGATTGGATACATTGATTGCTACATCATCTTGATATTTATTAGTGAAGTAACATTATTTCATTGCTATATTAACAAACATTGACTTCGTCAATATTTATTGTTGCAATTGCTTATATATTGATATCAGATAGTCTTATGAAGTACTAACCCATTGAATCATAGCTTGAATATATATATTGGTTTTCTTTGTCCCAGGCAAGTGTTCTTCTTTGGGCCTACACTTCACTATTGGTTATTTAGCCGGACCATCTGTTTTGGTGGTGACCTGTGAAGGGGGGACTTTACTTTGACTTTTAAACCTTTGCCTCTTCAAAAATCCAGGTTACCGAGGACGTCTCCCATGGGCCTAACCTCCCTAAAGATAAAGAACCTCCCCATCATGGTGACATTGGGTGGGATAGGTTCCTGTTATGCCAGTTTGGCCTTCTATCTTATAGCCATTTGACCTAGCTACAAACTGTGCAATAACAAGTCCACTATGCTAGAGACGTCAAGTACAAACACATACCAAAGCTACATTATATTGATAGATCCAAGTGCTACCGAGATATTTATCTCTAATACAGTGCTGAAGAGAATTAAGGTAAAGGAAATCGAGCAGGACAAGTTCAAGTATGTAGAAATGGAATCGGGTGCCAAAAAAAATGTTGGAGGAAAGGTTATAGGTTTTAGCCATAACTTGGGATACTGTGTAACAAAGGTATATATTTATGTCACGATTTTAGTATCTTATGACATAGTGATTGGTATGGATTGGTTGGAATCACATGATGTGATACTTAATTGTGAGATGAAATGGTTAATCTTGACGGATGATTTGGGACAAGTAGAGTGATTGTAGGAAGAAACCAAGGAGTTTCCTTGAGGTTCATTTCTTCCCTACAATTTCATAAGAGTGTGCGCAAAGGGTACACACTATATGAAATCTTAGCGCTGAATGAAAAGGGCGAGGAGGAAGGACTAGAAAACCTTCCTATAGTGTAAGAGTTTCAAAATGTGTTTCCATAAGACTTGAAACTAGGAACTGAACCTATTACAAGAACTCTTTACCAGATGTCAATGCCTGAATTGAAGGATTTGAAAATGCAATTGAAGGAATTGTTAGATTTGGGAATTATTCATCCAAATGTGTCACCTTGGGGTGCACCAGTTATTTTCTTGAGAAAGAAGGATGGATTGTGGAGAATTTGTATTGACTATCATCAATTGAAAAAAGTGATGAACAAGAACCAGTATATTTTGCCAAGAATAGATGATTTGTTTGATCAGATGAAATGGGTGATGATATTTTCGAATATTGACTTGAGATCAAGATATTACCAATTACGGATTAAAGATGAAGATATCCCTAAGACTGCTTTTAAGATGATATTTGGACACTATGAGTTTATAGTTTTACCATTCGGACTGACAAATGCCACTGGGGTATTCATGAGTTTGATGAACGGGGTGTTTCATGAATACTTGGACATGTTTTTTCAAGTTTTTATTGATGAAATAATGATTCATTCTCGAATGAAGGAAGAGAATGATAAACACTTGAGGTTGGTCCTGCAGTGCCTGGGAGAAAACAAATTGTATGGGAAGCTATCAAAATGCTCTCTTTACCAATCTAAGATTCACTACTTGAGACATATCATATTTGGCAAAGGTATCTCTATGGATCCAAGGAAAGTGTGAGGATATTATGGAATGGCCAACACCGACAAATGTACAAGAAGTACACATTTTTATTGGTTTAGTAGGATATTACCGATGATTTTTCAAAGGATTTTTGAAGATAGAAAATCGGATCACTGAATTGTAGAAGAAGAACAAAAAGTTATTGTAGACTAAGAAATGCACGGAAGAATTTCAAAGAATCAAAGAGTTTTTTATGATGGTGTCGATACTAAAAGTCCCCGACATGGACAAGGATTTCTTGGTATGAATGGACACATCCAAGGAAGGGTTAGGCATAGTTTTGATGCAAGATGGTCGAGTGATCGCTTACATTTCAAGGAAATTGAGAAAGCATGAAGAGAACTACACAAGACATGACTTGGATTTATTAGCTATTGTTTATGCCTTGAGAGTATGGAGACATTATTTGATTGGACTAAAATTCAAATTAAAGACAAATCATTATGGGTTGCAACATATTTTTACATAGAATGACCTGAACGCACGACAAAGGCATTGATCATAATTACTTAGAAAATGTGTTTTTGAAATTACTTATATTAAAGGAACTGTGAATTGAGTGGAATATGCATTGAGTAGGAGACCACACATATTTTCGGTATTACCTCTCAAGATGAATATTTGAGAAAATATTCTAACCTCACAAATCGATGATGACTAGTATAAAGAAGTTGAGAATAATATTGGACAAGATACCGTGATGGTACCAAAGTATAAAGGTTATTCACTAGAAAACGATGGATTGTTGAGATTGAATGAAAGAATTTATGTACCACCTTACAACGAATTAACAAGTTTAATATTGAGTGAATCTCATAGGAAAATATACATGGCTCATCTGAAAGTCACAAAGATGAAGGCAAACCTTAATCCTTTATTCTTCTGGAAGGTGTTATAACCCTAAATTGCACCACACATGCTTACCTGGCATCAGGCCAACTCATATCCCTTCTTTACCAAAACTCTGCTGAACAACTCTTTGAAAATCCTCTTGTGTCAAGGCCCACTCACCCTAACCCATTATTTCATGCGTGTGCACGTCGGCTAACTCACAACATCCCGCATGTACCTAACAAAGCACGGAAAAAGGAAAGTTGCCAACGAAACAAAAAGCTATGGGTCAGTTAACTGATATGAGTTGGCTTGATGCTAGGTAAGCATGTGTGGTGCAATTTAGGGTTATAATAGAAGGGAATGAAATAAGGCATATTTGATTACATGGCGAGATGTCTAGAATGTCAGGAAGTGAATTCTGAACATAGACGTCCAACAGGATTGTTACAGACACATGCTATTCCTAAATCAAAATGGGAAGTCATTTCGATGGAATTTATTGTTGGATCAACACTGACTACAAGGAGACACAATTCAATTTTTTTGGTAGTTGACACTCTGATGAATATTGCACACTTTATTCTAGTGAGTATAATGTATCAGGCACCAGACATAGCTAGAGTATTTGTCAGTGAGATTGCGAGATTACATGGGGTGCCAAAAAGAATCATATATGATCAAGGATAATTGTTTACAAGACGGTTTTGGACCAGTTTCCAAGAGGCTTTGGGAACAAAACTAAACTTTAGCATGACTTATCACCCAGAGACAGACAGGAAAATAAAAAGGAAAAACCTGATTTTGGAGGATATGTTGCATATGTATGTAATGGACCAGTAGAAATGTTGGGAAGAATTCTTACCACTAGTATAGTTTGCATACAACAACAACTATCATAATACGATTAAGATGGCACCGATTAAGTTTCTTTATAGGCGACCATGTTGGACTCCGTTAAGTAGGGATCGACTTGAGGACAAGGTTTTGGTAGGACCAGAAGTGATTCAAGAAATGGAAGAACATATGCAATTGATAAGACAGAGGATTACAGAAGCGCAAGATCAACAGAAGAGTTATGTTGATGCGCGTCGCGTTGACCACCATTATGAAGTTGGAGACAGAGTATTCTTATGGGTAAAACCACAGAAGAGTTCAATCAAGTTTGGAAATGGTGCTAAACTCTCTCCTAGGTTCATGGGACCCTTCAAAGTAGTGGAAAAGAAAGGACATGTGGCTTATAGACTAGCCTTGCCTAATTCTTTGAGGTGTATTGTAGTTTCCTAGCTAACATAACCTAAAATTTAAATATAATCATAACATTGATTTTGATAATTTCTTTATGGTTTTATATTCAACAAACTAACAGTTCATGGTTCAACAAATTCAAATGAGCAGCATCATATAAAAATCATATAAAAAAAAAAACATATACAACATAGTAAAATAATGAACCATCATAATGATAATGACATGCAATAATAATGAACATAAATACCTCTCAAGTGTTGTTGTTTCCCACTCTGTCTGTCCAAGCTACTCTACCCAAACTCTGAACAAGTTGTTCTACCCAAACCCTGCCCAAAATCGAATCTTTCCTCCTAGCCAGCTAGGAACAGAGCTTATCTGGCTCCCTAGCTCCAGGATTCCTGGCCCCTGAACCCAAAACTCCCAGCAACCGATGCTCCCCTGTAACATTCCAACAAATTCCTCAAGCCAAAACCAGAAATACAGTTTTCCAATCCATCCCCTAGAAAATGCTCCAATACAATCTCCTAATCTCACAAAAATTCTCCCTGCCCCCAAAATCAAAAGTTCCCCTCTCGAATGTCTTTACCCACTCATATTCCCCCCATCCATTCACTGCCTCTCCCCTCCTTATCTCTCCATTCAATGCCAACCACCTTATCCCTCCATTCAATGCCAACCATCCTTCAATACGTTAAGTTTTCTTTTTTTTTAAATTTATTAAACTTTAATTCATTCCCCAAATATTTAATAAGTTAATTAATTAATTAATCGATTAATTAATATACATTAAACAATAATTAATTAATTAATTATTATTATTATTAAATAATAATTAATTTATTAATATACATTATGAAAATTAATTATTTAATTAATTAAACTTAATAAACCTTAAACAATTATTTAACTTTGACAATTAGTTATTTAACTAGGGTTGTTACATACACCCACCCTTTAGGAAACTTCATCCTAAAGTTAAAGTATTTTATGATACAAGGGAAATGACGCATGGTTCACACATTCATAACAAATAACCGACATTATTAGTAAGTAAGCCAAGAAAATTCATACATACTAGTGTACATGTGTAAGAAATGCATGTGTAGCTAGTAGATACAAGTCTCATGCATGTACTAATAACAATAACTATCATCTCTATAGTAATTTATGTATGCATCCAATCCATTCAGCAAGGCTATTCATTTTTTAAAAGACAATAAACCAATCAAATGTTTGTGAAATCCTTTAATTACAATTATCTAGAAAAATAATGTTATGTAGACAATTGTAGTTTAGTTACGTAATTATGAATATTCATATATACCCATTTTCTTTTCAGAAGGAGAAAAAAACAATAAATTCCACCATAAGACAAATCTCCATACACTCTCAACTATTTCTACTTATCCTTCCTCCCTAACTTACTTCCATCTTCCATTCCCATCCTTCCTTTGTTGGACTATCATGGAGCGTCAACTATACTGACCTAACTCCAAATAGAACCCATAAGTGGAAGTGTCACTATCTTGACCAAGCTTCCCCAGCAAGCAACTGATAGTCATCATCACACGTCTAGGGGAGTGTGAGCTAACACCGTCCTCCCATGACTCTAGGTTTTGGAGGATACATGGTGGGAAATGTCTCCACCCCTCCTAACAGGACTAGGGTCCACACCCTACAATGGAATATACAGTGGCACCGTGTTGTTGAGAGTTTTTTCATTGTTTATTCAATTTTGGGCAGTCTCACCACCTGAAATCCTGCACTGGTCCACATATCATAGCAATGCATCCAAACCAATATAATTTCACATACAAAGATTCATACCATATTGTTTATTGGTCAGTGGTCACGACATCCACTTTCATTATCATTATCCCTTGGCTATTTCATAGCCCAATGACCTGCAGATTAGTTTGTAACACAAACTCATATGCATATATGCACTATTATCATGTAATTGCATATAACTATAATCTCAATTTGGTATCCCCGTACCAACAACTTTAACATCAAAGTTTTCAAGTTAGAAATAGATCTATTAATATCCCATAATTCAATTAACATTACCCATTCATAGAATTATCATTTACATAACAAATTGCATTATTTCCAACATCATTCAATAGCTTTTAAACCCTCATAGGATTCTCATTCACACAATATATCATATCATATAGATCATCATCAATAACATTTAAACATTCATAGAATTTACATTCACATAGTAGATCGCATCATATCCATTATCATCAATAACATTTAAACATTCATAAAATTTACACTCTCACAATATATCGCATCATATCCATCATTATTCAAATACATTTAAACATTTATAAAGGTTCATACGTCTTAAAAGTTCAAGTGTATTATTTAATAGTTTCACTTGTGAATAGGAAATAAAGGTGTTTAGGCCTCAGGTAATCCTGGTTGTCTAAGTCAAAAGGTGGTGTTACATACACCCAACCTTCGAGAAACATATTCTTGAGGTGGTCAAAAAAGTGAGGGATAATCTCGTCGTAGTGTCTCGACATCCTCCCAAGTAGCAGATCCTGGACTATACTTGTCCCACTAGACCTTAACTTGGTCTACCAGATGGTTCCTGAGTTGTCAGACTCTACGGTCCAATATGCATAACGGTTCTACCATGAGGGTTCCCGCATCCGATACTATCAATTCCTTCCAATTTAGTTTATGTGATTCATCAGCAACATAATGACGCAGAACAGATACATGAAAAACATTATGAGTTTTATGCAAGTGGGGTGGTAGTACAAGACGATAGGCAATGGGTCCAATTTTTTCTTTGATTCTAAACAGTCCTATAAATCAAGGTGACAACCTTTTCCCCTTCCCAAACTGAATGGTACTCTTATTAGGCCTGATATGAATGAAAACACGATCTCCCACTTTATAACTTCGATCAGTCCTGTGTGCATCCACATAACTTTTCTATCTATCATGTGCTTCCTTTAGTCTCTGCCTAATGTGAATCCCCTATTCCTCCATATCTTGAATCAATTTTGTCCCAACGGTTACTCGGTATTCTAACCTCTCCCAACTCAACGGAATTCTGCATGGCCTTCCATACAGAGCTTTGTAGGGTGGCATCCCGATGGAGCTATGAAAATTGTTATTATAGGCGAACTCTACCAAAGGTAGGTACTTCTCCCAATGGGTTTGATTATCCATGACGTACATCCTAAGCATGTCTTCCATGACTTGATTTACTCTCTCAGTTTTCCCATCTATTTTCGGATGATAAGCTGTGCTTAAGTTCAACTGAGTCCCCAACGCTGACTGCAAACTTGTCCAAAACCTAGAAGTGAAACTGGAGTCCCTATCTGAAATGATATTCTTAGGTATCCTGTGCAAACGGATGACCTCACTTACAAACATGCATGCCACATCAGTGACATTGTAAGTGTCTCTAACTGAAATAAAATGAGCACTCTTGGTTAACTTATCAACTATCACAAGAATGGCATTGTGTCTATGAGATGTGAGCAACAACCCCGCAACAAAATCCATAGAGATGACTTCCCACTTGGACATAGGAACATCATGTGGTTGTAGGAGGCCTGTCCGGTGATGGTTCTCGGCTTTCACTTGTTGACACTCTAGGCACTTGGCAACAAAATGGACTACATCACACTTCATGCCTACCCAGAAGAAGATCCTCCTCATGTCTAGTGTACATCTTCTTCACACCTGGATGTGCAAAATAAAGTGCTCTATGGCCTTCCTTCAGTACGATGCTTCGAATATCCCCACTTTCGGGGACGTACATCCTTCCTCGATATCTTAACATTTTGTCTACTTCCAGACTATATCCTTCATACTTTGGATCTAATTGCCTCCCACTCTGGAGGTTTGAAGTAACCTTTAAATACCAACTATCTCCAAGGATTTGCATCAACACACGTTCCCTCAGATTGACCTTTAAGGGTACCAAGGATAAGACATGTGGTCTCCTACTCAAGGCATCTGCGACCATATTCTCTTTTCCCTTGATATATGAAATACCAAAATCGTACTCACTCGTGAACTCACTCCATCACCTTTGCCTGGCATTTAGATCCCTTTGAGTGAAGAGATGTTTTAAACTTTGATGGTATGTTTTGAGCTCAAAGTTTCGCCCTACTAGATAGTGCCTCCAGAGTTTCATAGCTAGCATAACTGCTGCCAACTCTAAATCATGAGTAGCATAAAGTTCCTTGTGTTTCTTCAACTTCCTTGATGCATAAGCTATCACTCCTCCATCCTACATTAGCACGACCCCCAACCCTTGCTTCGATGCATCTGTGCAAACTATGAAGTCTTTTTCCATATCCGACACTCGTAGAATTGGAGCACTAGTTAGTAACCTCTTAAGCTCGATGAATGCACTATCACATTCTTTTTTCCATTCATACTTGAACCTCTTGTGCTGCAAAGTGGTGATGGGTTTTGCTATTTTAGAGAACCCTTCCACAAATCTCCAATAGTAACCGGCTAGCCCCATGAAGCTTCTTACCTCATGAGCATTTTTTGGCACTGGCCATTCCATAATGGCCTTTACCTTTTCTGGGTCCACAGAGATTCCTTCACCAGAAATGATATGACCTAAATAGTGGATTTATTTCTGGAAGAAGGAACACTTCAACAACTTCCCATACAATTTTTTATCTCTAAGGCAGGACAACACCACTCGCAAGTGTTCCTCATGATTTCTTTCGTTTTTGGAATAGATGAGGATGTCATCTAGAAAGACTTGTACAAAATGGTCTAAGTACTTCCAGAATACACCATTCATGAGGCTCATGAATACTGCTATCACATTGGTCAATCCAAAAGGTAATATAACAAACTCATAATGCCCAAACCAAGTTCGAAAGGCAGTTTTTGGAATATCGCCTTCCTTAATCCTTAACTGGTGATACCCTGATCGCAAATCAATCCTTGATAATATCGTTGCTCCTTTCATCTGATCGAAGAGATCATCTATTCGTGGCATTGGGTACCTATTTTTCATTGTAGCATGGTTCAAGTCTTTGTAATCTATACACAATCATAAGGAACCATCCTTCTTTTTCACAAAAATTACTGGTGCACCCCAAGGTGAGACACTGGGCCTTATTAGCCCTAAGTACAGTAACTCTTTCAACTGCATTTGCAACTCACAAATTTCTAGTGCTGTCATCTGATACAGAGTCTTGGAAATTGGTTTTGCACCAGGTTTTAGCTCAATAGTAAAATCAAGCTCCCTCTCAAGAGGTAACCCTGGTAATGCATTTGGAAAAACATCCTTAAATTCTGACAATACCAGGTACTGATCTAAGGAGGGTCCTTTCCTTTCACTCACTGCTTCCACTACATAAAGTCGAAACCCTTGCCTCATGCACTACTTAACTTGCATAGTTGAGATAAAGTGTAGAGACACCTTTCTCTGTACAGCCTGGATATCTACCAACCTTCCTTCGTCGTCAACACAAAGCACCCTTTTTGCAAAACAATCTACCAAAGTTTGATGGGCTTCTAACCAATCTATTCCAATGATTAGGTCATACGCCCCTAGAGCAATGACGTATACCTTCAACTTGGTAGTACACACTCCCAGGTCTACTAGGCAATTATCAACGCTAGGTCCTACCGCTTGTTTTTCCCCCGAAGCCATCTCAACTTGTTTAAAGTTGTTGTGCTCGTAGGCTGCCAACCCACTCTTTTCTAATGCAGATGGTGAAATGAAACTATCTGTAGAACCAAATAAGATCTTAACATTTATATGATTTAGTGTACCTGATGAATCCACCACTATGAATTAATGTTCTGCCTGGCAATTATTAACCGATGCGTAAAACTAGTGGCTGCCACTTGCTCTTCCCATCGGGGCCTTTCCTTCTCTATGCATAAATCCTGATTGTAACTCTAGGTAGTCATGTTGGTAATGGGGTCCTCCAAATCCCCAATAGGTAACACGAGGTTGAACCTGCGCACTATTTTGTGACTGCCTCTGAAATGAGTTGCTTCCCTTGAAACCCCTACCCCTACTAGTTGTCCCTTGAGATGGTTGTGGACCTGCCTGTGTCATTGGTGATGAACAAGATGCTGCATTTGCTGCCATTGAAATACCTATGGTGATTGTCCTTGGTGTGACTCTATTACCATATGGAGGTGGCCTAGAGATCCCTCCCCTAGAGAAGGTCCTAGGGGCCTTCCCCACAAATCCAGGACGATGCAGAAAGGTTGACCTCATACCTCCATTTAAGTTCATGTGTTCCTCCACTTAACATGCATTTTCCACTGCTTCTGCTACTGAAGACATTTTCCACATCCGCGCCATGGCCCTTATCTTAGGGTTTAACCCATAGACAAAGCGTTCTACCTATCGTTGATCATTATCCATGTATGATACATATTTGACCAATTCCATAAACTTGATCTCGTATTCTTCTACGGTTCAGTTTCCTTGTACTAGAGCATGAAATGCTCCCACCTGTTGTTCCTCATAGTAAGCTGGTAGATATTTCCTTCGGAACCTCTCCTCAAAAAGTTCATGAGAGACGGTGTCTGGGGTAAGGTGCAACTGCCTCTCCAGGTTGCCCCACCAGTTCAAGGCACTATCTCTCAACTGAAAAATCGTTATATTCATCTTTGAAGTGGACGCATAGTCTCTTAAGGCAAAACACCTTGTCATGCCTTCCAACCATGCCTCAGCACATTCACTGGCACGACCCCCGACAAACTCTAGAAGTTTGATCTCCTACAATTCTCTAGTTATGTCTTTGGGTGGAGGTCCTCCCCTTGAATCCCTTGAAGCTTTAGGATTACCCATTCCATATGGTGGGGGTTTCACTTCAATCCCTGCTGGTTGACGCCCCTTTAAAGTCTCATTTATGGCCTCCAAAGAGCATAGAATGAGAGCTAATTCAGGCGATGGTGGTGGCGGCGCTGGCGGTGTCTGCATCGATGCCCCTTCGCCTTGATTTCCTTGAGTCCTAACCATCCTGTATAATTTAATCTGCATCGACCAAAATTTGGTCAGGGTGAGTCTAGGACAATTCACATTTGCGCAACTTAAACTAGAAAATAGGGTTAGGCGTAAGTTTTTTTTTACTTGTCTGTAAACAGATGTTACTCTCTTTAGGGAAAGTGGCCAGGTTAGGGTTAAAGCGTCTAATATTGATGTCTTCGCCTAATAAAACTACTGACTCCCTCTCTTGGTAGCTATGCTAGCATCGCACCACACTCATCAATTCCTCTAACTTACCTTCCTAGCGTGCATGAAACCCCCCTCCCCCTTTATCATTGTTTAAGTCCTTAAAACTTTTTTTTTTTTTAAACCAATTAATGTGACCTTGAACATACTTAATGATTAAATTATTTACTTAAGTATTAATAACAATTACTCACTTTAATTAATTAATCATTAATATCAATAG
>JZKD02S0826604.1:724003-734139 GCA_000966675.3 Picea glauca
CTCTTCCTCTACGCAATCTGGGAAGGGTCCCTTTCATTCTCGTTCTCTCTTTTTTTTTTTCATCTTCTCAACAGAGGGAAGGCATAAGCTATGTGGGTTTGGCCACGCACCATCACAGACTCCTCCTGTGGGAAATGTGCAGTGTTCAATCCCCTGTGAGCTCCTCCTTCATGGCTTGGTGCGTGGTCTTGGCCACTAGGCTTTGACGTGTTTTGCACTAGGTTTTATTGCGGCTTGTTGTTTTTCTTTTCTTGCTTTAGCCTGCGGATTGTGGTGTTGGGCACCAAACAGTTGGTGCATTGGTCAGTCATTGGTTGTATGAGTAATATACAGGCAAGCAGTTTTACGGAGGTCATGGGTTCCAATCCGCAGATCCCCCATTACTTATAGTGAAAAAACATTGCTCCATTGTTGACTCCCTGTCGAAACAACTACTTGTAGATTGGATCTCGGTCCTTGGTATGTGTTGTATGATACCTAGTGCACTGCCTTCTATGAGTGGTACTTAGTTCTGGGGCTGCGTTTGGTTCATATGATAGTTGGCTCGGCTTCCAAATTGGACATTGGTAGCAATGATTTATAACCCAATTTTTTTTTATTTTTTAAACTCATTTTATCTTTCTTTTTTTTATTATTCAACTCAGGGCTAGGCTTGCGGCTATGCATAAATATGGCCTGTTGGAGGATTCCTCTATTCATTGGCTTGGATTGTATGTTTGGTATTGAATCGTGGAATTTTATGAAATAGTTAGGGTTTGGATTGGTGTTGTTAGCGTTACTCTGCTATACCAAGGGGCGAATACTACTGGACCCACAGGCCTTTACACAGGCGCTATGCTTATGGAAGAGGTTTCTGTGTTCATTCTTATGTTTAATAGTTCTAACTCCTTTGTAACAAGATGCGGAATAGCTTATGAGTGACTTCTCCAATAATGGAATGCTTCTTTGCTTTTATTATTTGTTATTCATCCATCATCTCCTCCAATGCCTTCGTAATCCCAGGTAATCCCTTGAAAATGATTATATGATTCATGGGAGGCAGAGATTAACCATGGAAGTCTCGTTGACATCATCCTTATTGTATGGGTGTTTTATGATAATAGCTTACCACACACGGGTGAGGTTTATGATTTGAAACTCGGGGAGACATAACAATGGTATTGGAGCCTTTGTGAAAGCGCTGAGTTTGGTGGAGAGGTATCGGTTCGATTCTGGTGGAGACCATATTTTTTTTTCATTATTATTTTTTTCATTAGTCTAGTGGAGACGCGTAGTGCAGTGATAACACGAGGGCTTTCACCTTGTTGCACTTGTATATATAAGCCTCGAAACTTGTTTGCTTTGGTATTCAGACTAGGTCTTAAGGTTTAAATGGAGTTTGCTTTGGTAAATAACCTGCGGGCTAAAACAATTTTTTACTCTTAACCTCAATTATGGACATTTTTCAATGCTAGGGTTTCCAAATTTCTTACTTTTGCTCCTTGAAAGTTGAAATTTGAACCATAAGTCCTGAAATTTTAATTATAATAGTGAACCCTTAAGTTTCTGACATGATCTTTTGAAAACCGGGCGTTTAATATGCCTTACATTTTTTTTTCATGCAGGTGAAATGATATCCTTTCTACTTGACTTCAGCCAATAGGGTTTTTGAATTCTAAAGATACATTATAAATGGCTCACAGCTGAACATTCAATTCAATATTTTCTGAGTTTAAATTCAAACACAGAAATATTAAAATAGCATTCTTTTTATTGTTTAACTGTAAGTTGTTTATGATACATAAACCAAACTTCAGAAATCCTATTGGTTGGGATTCTTAGTGATTTATTAGCTAATTTAGCTTACTTTCAACTTCTCTACACTCTCTAACCATAATTTATGGTAGAGATTTATTATCATTTGAATTCTGGACTTATGTTGGGAAGTAAGAGGAAGCAATGCACGTAGCATTAATATTCTTTCTTTTCAATTAGAAGTATTTTTTTACGCTTACAATTCCCCAAATCAGAATACTTTAATCTTAGCACCCATATACTGAGCTCAAGATACAAGTCAATTGAGGAACTATGGTACCTATATCTAGAAAATTGTACAAGCTGAGTCTTGTGAAAACTGAATGCAAGCAGGTTGTTTGCAAACCATCAGATGTAGGTTCTACTCTCTTTCTGTCATGTAATAAGGATGTTTCAATGTTAGGCTTCTGGGAAAATTCTCCATACGGGGGATAAGGTGGGTAGGTAAGCCCTTGGCTCCAGATTTTAAACCAGGTATCTGATACCATGTGTAGTGTCCTAGCTAATGGGATCTAAAATTTAAATATAATCATAACATTGATTTTGATAATTTCTTTACGGTTTTATATTCAACAAACTAACAGTTCATGGTTCAGAAAATTCAAATGAGCAGTATGATATAAAAATCATATAAACAAAAAAAAACATATACAACATAGTAAAATAATGAACCATCATAATTATAATGACATGCAATAATAATGAACATAAATACCTCTCAAGTGATGTTGTTTCCCACTCTATCTGTCCAAGCTTCTCCGCCCAAACTATGACCAAGCGGCTCTACCCAAACCCTGCCCAAAACCAAATCGTTCCTCCTAGCCAGCTAGGAATAGAGCCTATCTGGCTCTCTAACTCCAGGATTCTGTAAGGATTCCTGGACCCCAAGCCCAAAACTCCCAACAATCGATGCTCCCTTGTAACAGTCCAACAAATTCCTCAAGCCAAAAACAAAAATATAGTTTTCCAATCCCTCCCCTAGAAAATGCTCCAATACAATCTCCTAATCTCCCAAAAATTCTCCCTGCCCCCAAAATCAAAAGTTCCCCTCTCAAATGTATTTGCCCCCTCATATTCCCCCCGTCCATTCACCACCTCTCCCCCCCTTATCCCTCCATTCGATGCCAACCATCCTTCAATATGTTAAGTTTTTTTTTTTAATTTATTAAACTTTAATTCATTCCCCAAATATTTAATGAGTTAATTAATTAATTAATCGATTAATTAATATACATTAAACAATAATTAATTAATTAATATACATTAGGACAATTAATTATTTAATTAATTAAACTTAATAAACCTTAAACAATTATTTAACTTTGACAATTAGGTATTTAACTAGGGTTGTTACATGTATGCACGATGTATTTCATGTATCTGCTTTGAGAAATTATATTAGTGATCCTCCAGATGTTATTGACATGAGTTCTTTGTAGGTGTCGAACGAGGGTTCTCTCATGGAGGAGCCAATCCACATTCTAGACCTTGTCAAAGAAACACCAAGTGACACAAGAGATCCCTCTATGAGCTGAGCAGTCTAGTACCTAGCTCTAAAGTTGGTTTGTAGGTTACCTCTATCGTTTGTTTTATCAGTCGAACAAATTGACATAATGCTACTATTTCATAATCGTTCAGGCAATGATTATATTAAGTTGGGGAAACTCGATCAATTAGATCACATTCGAGAACTATGGCATTGAACAATCAATCAAGTCAAGGTCCAGTGGGACAATTATAGTCCACATTTGGCTACCTGGGATGACGCATATGAGAAGCATCAACAATTTCCTTACTTGTTGATATATTACACATATAGATATATATTAGATACATTTATTTACTTGCTTTTACATATACTATAAAAACTCTGGGATGAAGTTTAAAATAAGAGGGGGTGTATGAAACATCCCGCTCTACTGAGTGTACTATTATTGACTTATTCTTTGAGGACACTTGCTTGCAAGTGGTCCAAGTATGGAACATTATGATTTCATTCGGATTATGTGTTATATATGATGATGTTTAGGTGTTATAGTTGATTGATTATATATATATATATATATATATATATATATATATATATATATATATATATGTTGACAGGTGCTTTTGACAAGTCATTCTGAGTGTGCAGGACACATGACATGTTATGGATGTCGGTTGCATCAAAGGGCTTCCTTGGACTCTGGATTGAGTCAGGGAGTGGATTGTATTGTTTGAGTACTTCATTATTATGCACATATGATGTATGATGGATTTTAGTATGATTTATGTATATGGATTTTTTACACTGTTTTTGTCAGTGGGTGTAGGATTGACGATGCTTGCTAATAATAGTCACATAAGGAGTAAAGGGGCCTTGCACAGAAACCAGATATTGAGGGAGAGGTGTGGTGGTGTCTCTGTCACAGCCTACTAGCACTCCCACCATGACCATAATTGTAGGTTAATGATTACCTATTTTGGGTGGTCCACGATGCTGTGAGGGCAGACTGAGATAGTTGCTCATGAATACTTATAAGGGGTGCACAATAAGGTGGAGTCCTTATTCCTTAGCATCCCTTAATCTCTCACAAGGTCGACCAAATGGAGTTTTGAATCCAAGGGATTGGACAAACTTCCAAAACAAGTCAACATGAGTGGCACCCTTGGATCATGAAGATGTGTCTTGAAGGGCACGTCGCGCAATTGAAACTTGAGTCAATAAACATAGGTGGCCTAGAAAACATTGGAATGATTAGACCTTGTCGGATTAAAATAATTAATTAAACAATAGATTATTGATTATTAAATCCTAACAAAAGTCTAATCATAAGTCTAAGACTAAGTCTAAGCATAAAATTTAAATAAAGGACTAAATGAATTGTGACATGAGTTAAAGATTTGAAGTAAATCAAATGTTAGGAATTAGTAAGTAAAAACCTAAAGAATTGATAAAATGCACATGTGTGCATTAAATTATAAAAAAAAGGAATCTTTACTTAGAAATAAATAACAACTTGAGAGAATGGGTTGTGCATAGAATAGAATATTGGGTCAACCAACCCTAGTCTAACTAGAAGAAGACTCCTAGTCCTACTCTAACTAAAATCTAGTTAGGAGTCACCCATTAATTAAGGGATTGGGGAACTAAGAGACAACCAAGAGGAAAAATAGGAACACATTGGGAAATGTGAGGAAAAATGTCTTTTAAATAAAAATAAAAGATAAATTGTGCAACCTGGGGAGAGTGACACATGTCGCGGGTGAATAATCCTTTAATTTAATTATTAAAAATTAATGAATTATGCATGAGGGGTAGATGTCCGTGAGGAATAATTCTATAAAGCAATTGACGTAGAAGGGAAGCACATCAAACTTTTTGGGAACACTGTTATGCTACCAAATTTTTTATTGACTGTGTTTTACTTGTGAGGGTTGGGACTCCAGGATTGTGAAAAGAGTGGAAGCTCTTCCTTACGAGGCAAGCTTGGAAGCTATTGTGTTTTGGTCTTTGTGCTTGGCCCCTTGTGGCTCGGGGGGCTAAGGGGGAAGAAGAGCACCCCTAGAATTAATTGGGAGGTACCAGTGAAGTCTCTATGATTACCAAGAAAAGGAAAGGAAGGAGTGCAAGACTTGAAGGCCATCTTCATTACGCAACATTCATTGGTTCTGGTATTTCTTTTTTATTTTGATTCATTTATATTACGAGTGTATTAATATAATAGATTAATTGAGTCATTGTAGAATCATTGGAAGATCTGAGTGCTAAGTGTTATGTTTACTTCCAAAATTTTTAATAGTTACAGTGTTTATAGTTTAATCCCCTCTATAATTTTGGGCATTTTCCAGACTCTAATCAAGCAGCTTGACCCTCATTGTAAAATGTGAATTTTACTGTATATGGTCTAGCTTTAAAGTTTTTATTTTGAACCATAATTGAAGTATGTGTGAGTAGATTTTTTAGTTGAGATTATGTTAGGAATTTTACAACGCCTTGTTTGCTGGTCAAATATGGATGTAGTTTCGACTGCATCATGAGTCTCTGAATAAAATTTCATTTAAAATCCTAAAATTAACCATATCATGTTTTTCTCCATTGAATTCATCATTGGACCCGAGTTACTTGCAACATGAATTTCTGTGTTAAATTGAAGTTAAATCCAAGGTTTTTGAGACCCAGGGAGGCTTGTTAAAGTCTCAAGAGTTGACTTTTAACCTGTAGTTCGTAAGTCCTTTTCCTTAACAAAGTCTTGCACGTGACCTGGGGCTATAACCTAGCACTAGACAAAGGGGGTTATTCAGAGTTTCAGGACTCCAGAGCTCCAGAGGTTTGTCAAACTTAACCCTCCTTTCCACCCGAAGTGATTATCGACCGAATTCGGTCATAAGCCGAGTTTACCGACAGTTGTAGGTTAACCCTACTCTTCTGTATTCCTTAGTAAATTTTATTATTTTAATCTAATGGCTAACAAAGATTCTCCTCACGTGTGAGTCTACGACAGATATCCACTTCGGAACTATGGGCTTCAGTGATTTCCTCCGCTTCCACAACTTGATACTGTTCCAACCAAATTACCGAAGCTCCGAAGGGCTCAGAGATCTGACAGCTCACAATCCTCATTGACTAACAATTGTCATCCATTCTAGAGTTTGGAAATTTGGGAGTTTCTCACCTTTTTTCAACAATGAATTTGTTTCGACAAAGTACTGAATCCCAAATAACTCAGACATCAATGGTTCCCATACCTTGCTCTAATCTACAGCTATTAGAAATTCAGGGCTCTGGGCTCCAGAAGTTTTTTCAGCCACAAATCTCGATACCTAGGAACTAGTGAAGGTCGAACCCATGGATCAGACGATCCATGATTAACCATCGGCAACGGTTAGGATTAATTTTGGGTTTCAGGAGTTCGAGACTCCTCTCACCAAATCAAATTACACACACCACCTCCCAAATGGCCTAATTATGAATACTTGGAATCTACGAACACTTTTACATAGATTTCGATGGTAAGTCTTTACTCTAGACTTCGGGACTCCAAGAGTTCCTTAACCTTTAACCTTCCCAATTCAGTTTCCCCGGAGTTTCGAATTATCAAACCTCCAAAAGTTGAAGGCTTGTAGTTCTAACAGTCCTCAATCGATCACTAGATCTATGACTGTCCTTCACTCCGGGACTTCGGAGCTTTGGGGTTTTCTTAGCCTTAGTCAGCTACAACTCAAAATTACCCAATCATCGAACTCCTACGAATATAATGGCTAGAAATCACTCACTGATATACGGTGTAGACCACTTAATAACTTCAGACTTTGGGGATCTCTTAAGGTGAATATCTCGGATCTGTCAATGTGACAAAGCACGAAGGTCTCTGGGTTTTAACGAGAGTGCATATTTCATCTGATCGGATGATCATGGGGATTCTGATCTCCTCATGATCAAATCCCATCCATTGGTTTTCTTCGAAGGGATGTCAAGCTATTTTTCTCCTCTCTTGAACCTGCACACATTTTTCCTCCTAATATTTCCTTAAAAATTGAAGTCCATTGCACAGTAGTGCATCCCTATTGAGCTCTGATTTCTAATTGTTGAGTTTGTGCTTTGCACCTCCCTGGTGTAAGTTTTCACTGTCTCTCCTGAGCTTCCTTGTTTTGAAGGTTAAGACCTAGGCCCGACTTGAGAGGTTCTTTGTGCATACCATGTATTATTCTTCTGAAATTTGGGCTCTCAAGGGGCCTATATATGTACTTCTGGAGTTAGCTCTAGATGTGTTTCATTATGACACCCAGAAGAGGAACTTCAAGTTCCTTATAGAAACTTATTAACTCGATCTTAGAACATACTTTTTTTCGGTTGTAGTTTTATTTCTTCATAGTATCTGTTGGTTCACCAATGTACAGAGTAGGCTTATGGTTTCTACCTTGTGTTGAGATCTTTTCTCTGTAGTTCCTTTCCTCTTGTAGCTTTTGATATTGATCGGATATCTAACTAATTGGTTGTATGTTGTAGGGTGGTCACACTTATTCTAGTAAACCTAATAAGTTTGAAACTGTCATGATAATAGATTGCATATTAATGGTCTCTAGTTTTTACTGTAAATTTATGTCCAAATATTAATGGAATAATTCTTATCCTTAAATTGAATAAGATGATGAATTATTGTAATAATACGCGTTGGGCATTATGAAATGGTTATCACGTGACTAGATTTTTTTATGTTGATGAAAATATAACTAAGTATGCTAGTAAATATAATTGATGTTTGGATTGGACTGAAAATATGGGAATTAGATACTTCCTTGTTCCTCAAAACAATTGCTAGTACTGAGACCTTAAGTGGTAAAAATCAATCGGATGAATCCTGGACTTGAGCGTTGATTATGTGTCTTGGAGGTCCTAACCTTGCAGGTAGATTGGATGGGTAGATATTCTTGATTTCCTTGTATGATGATTCATTCTGTTAGAAGAAATGATGTTGTGTGATGAAATTGGTTGTGGTTGATATTGAATAATCGTGATGTTTTACTCTTGTTGTATGTGATAATTATGGGATGTGGAAGATCATTAATACATTGATGTTGCATATAAATCTAGTTTTGCAATGAGATGAATGAATTAGACTATGTATGACTGAAGTATGTTGATATGATGTTTAAATTCTTCTAATGATGTTTTCTTAATGTATTAAGGAAAAAGGAAAAAAAAATATCTCTTATTGTTATCAATTGGTTATGAAATAACAGAGGGGTTGTTATATAGAACATTGTCTCTCTCAAATATTGTAGAATAGATGATAAAGTTGTTGATATATTCCCTAGATGATAAAGTTTTTATTTACAAGCTTGACATGATGCTTTGACTTCAAGAAGATGAAATTATGGGGGGTGTCATAATGACATAATTTCACCTCCCAAACCTCCAAATATGTGTGCTAATGCGGGGGTGTTGGAACATCAACCATTCATGGTTAATCACACATATTATGGGTTCAGTCGATCAATAGTTCAACCAACATGTGGATACAATTGGTCAGGTGATCGACCAACACACTACACCAGTCAGTCTAGTAGTCGATGCACCCATTGGTCAGGCATTCGAACAATAGTTGAATATAGTCAAGCGGTGGATTGACCATCCCAGAAATCGACTATGAGTTGGATGCATAGGTGGTCGGGTTGAGCATCCCTGTCGAGCTAACTTGACAGAGTGGATTTGGTAGATTCAACTCTAATAGTTGACGGTTATATGTGGAAAATATCATCCATATTCTATGGAAGTTTGTTAGATATTGAGACTATAAATAGAAGATCCCTTGGGTCAATTTCATCATGGCGATCGAGATCCAAGATGCACTGTGACATTCTAATCATAGTGCACTCTGCTTGAGTGTTGTAACAATGTCTTTAAACACCACCCTTTGTCTTCGATTTGTTTTTTTTTTCCTCTTTGATTTTCTGTAGTATTGTGTTCTCTGTTTCATGTTGTGTTCCACCCTATTCATCAACACAATGGTGTATGGTTGAAGATGTAGCGCCATTGTTAGGTTAAAACTCTTGATGACCTCTATTAATATTATGTTATTTCGGCTATCATTGTCAACAATGAAATGGAAGGGGGTCCTTTTCACCCACATTTGTGAGGAGAAGAGGCACTCCCCTTCTTCAGTATGCTCTATTTCCTCTGGTTAGACTTTTTTGGTAGCAATGGTGACACTGGGTTCTATGTCAATGATCCATTTTTCCTTATTTGGTTCTAAATTATATTTTGAGAAGACATCCAAATCTAAGGCTTTCATCTCAGACAACAATGATTGTTTGGTGTGACATTCATCAGTTTTTTTCCAAGGGATTTTGTGGAACTCGCACCACTTTCCAATGTTCTTGAGTTTCTTGTTAGCTCTTATTTGCTTGTGGCTTGGACTAGTTGTCTAGGGGTTGCTCATCCTTTCTATGTCATTTTCTCTAGGAGTTGGGGGTACCTTTACCATGCTTTTGTTGTGATGGGTTTGGAGAACTGAAATCCCACTCTTTTTTTTCTTGAACATTTTCTCGATCTTGACAACATATCGGTAAGTGGCTCCCAGTGAGGAGATCTCCAATAAATACATATTTGTTTGGATGTACCTGTTAGCAATCAAAATGCACTGGTATCTTTGAGAGTTTTTTCATTACTCTTTACTTGATTTATTGTTTTCTTAAGTCTTTTGGCCAGTGTCCTTAACCTTCATATTATTCATCAATCTCTCATTGATTAATTTTGCCCATAAATCCTTTGGCTTCATCCTGCAAATAAATGGTTAGAAATCCTTATTGAAGTCTGTCAAATCATTATGATAAGTTTGTCATAAAAACACTTTTAT
>JZKD02S0826604.1:772223-782441 GCA_000966675.3 Picea glauca
TAGTCAACCGAATGATAACAGAGATGCATGCACTCTGTTCAATTTGTTATCACCAATTTGGGGTAAACAGAATCGCATTAGATAATTCAACAGTAATGAAATGATTTTCATGAACCAATTCCAATCGGCACAAACTGTAACCGTTTAAAAAAATTGTGCATGCAATAGTTTATGTCGCTTCAGCCATCAACAAAATCATTATTGAATACCAAACGAAATTAACAAGATCGTTTTTTGAAATTAATATAACTATATTAAACATATACAAACGACCACGCTAATCGTGGCATGCAGCAATCATTTGCATATCAAATCAAATAGGAACGAATCGAAACCATTTGGGGTCAACACAATCGTTATGAATCAACACAGCTCCATGTTTTTGGCAAATAGATCTTTTTCACAGGTCGAACGTAATCGAAATCCAAACGAGAATATTGACTCAATACAAAATAGAGTCGTTCCTGGTAAATCGAAGTCAACAGGGTTGTTTTGAGCCTATTGGGAACAAACGAAACTAATCAAAATCAAACCAAATCGACTATCCAATATCAGACGAACAAAATTGATTCAAAAAACAAACCAAACCGAATAAAAAACCAATCAATTTGATAAGCTGGCCACAACAAAATCGCATAACCAAATCATAGTTTCATTTGAGTTTAGTAAAATGAATCCACTGTACAGGCTTCACAACATAACCATTTTTTATGATCAAACTATAACAAAATCATTTCAAATATATCAAAACGAACAAAACTAATTTGAAAGAAAAAACGAATGCGTTATATTAATTTACAAAGAAAAATTCATATTGAAATTCATACCTGGACAATCAGAAAACAACTCAGTCATGATAATTTGGAATTGACGAATTTTGTTGTCATTTCTACATTCCTGAAGACAATCGAACTGGTGGTTTTTTGTTTCTTGTCATTATCTTGAAACCTGTCCCTTTCTTTTGACAGCACTGTAACTTGGTCCTCTAACGATTTGATCTTTGATTGCAACAAGGGAACGTCAGTGTAATAATGCACTAGCCTCACGTTGCATTAGATGCATGATGTTTGCTCGGTCTTTGATAACACAGGCGAGGGTTTGTGTAAGCCAACAAGGGTTTAATATGCAACTTGATTCCTGGGTAATTTTGGTCATTTTTGAGGCACGGGGGTAAGTTAGAGACAAAGTCATAGGGTTTTTTAGAGCACATGCCATGAGAATAGGGGTACTCTTTAGCTAGGAAATGCTCGATATCGGATTCTAAGTCCTCTCTCATAACTATGGGATTTTGGTCAACGTTTGGCTTAGGTTTATTCAGGGCAAGTCTCGATATCAATCGAGAATTTTTCTTACCCCTGCTGTCGACAGTAGGATTACCCTTGACTCTCTTACTCACAAGCTTCCTAACAGCCTCAGTCTTGTCTTTTGTGCACGAGTTGTTTAGGGTATCGGGTAGGTCGATGTCAGGGAAAGACGAGGGTTCGACAGGGGGTAGAAGGATATGGAATGGCACGGGTGGCCCGACTATAGTCTCACTGACAACAGCCTTGTCGATTTGAACAGACTCTGGATTAGCAAAGCCATTTCTGGATAGAAAGTCTTGCCATTTATTGCCATGAAGGCTCAAATGATGGACGATAATGAGTCTAATTAAGCCATGATGAAAAAGGCTGCTATCAGCCTTCTCATGCTTGAATCCCTTAGACATCTTGTAAAGACTACGCAAGAAGTAATGCAGCATGTTCAAAGGATAGCCCATGAAATTCATCAATAACCGAAGGTGATACAGAAAAACCAAGCCATACCAACCTTCACAGGTCACAAATTGTTTCACAATTACCAAAAGATCGTGCCACCTGGGTTTGAGGGTGGAAATAGGCATACCTTTATCACAGGAGACAACCTTCCTTGATACGAATAGTAATGGCCATGGAACCTCATGAACTTTGGAGTTTTTAAACCATCGATGGCCTGTAGCTGACAATCCTATAGCAGAGCTTATGAATTCTTCATTGAGTTCAAGTTGTATATCACCTACTTTAGCCCTGCAGCCATCAAAGGTGAGGGCTAATTGTTGGGCAACCGAAAGGTTGGAACCCTTGAACCTCTGTATAAACACGAGCCAAACACTATTTTCTAAATCCTTACGGGCATTATCAAATAGCAACAGAGCTTGGCTACCATTTGGCTCTATGTGCACCACCGGTGCCATAGACAGGAGCACACGGTGAGTGAGGTGAATGGGCCAGGGTTTGAACAGAGTATACGCAGGGGCAGAATGCTCACAGGCTTACCCAAAAACTAGAAAAGGTGAATCAGGATAGGGGGAAAGCATTAATGATAGAAAGTGCGAAGGTGGTGGAGCTATTTCGGCCTATGAAAAACAATCATTTCCATAGTACAACCGACAATGCATATAACGTTCAAACCACTATGCATATGTTAAAAACCATTCCATTCAATCAATTAATAAAATCTATCATACGTTGACCAAACACTTGCACAAGCAATAATGTTAGCATAGTTTTAAAACCAAAGCAATAATTCGAAGTCACACCAAGGGTTTGATCATATGAAAATATGTGTTATATGCAATGATTTATACGAAGGGTATAACCACAACGCCAATCATTTTCATGAAACCAATGTGTCAAGGTAATCGCTGAAAGTCTATATCAATCAAACCACCAATGCATCACAAACTCGATCAAAAGAATATCAACACAGTCTTGTAAAATGAAGTCATACTAACAAATAAAGAATGCCAAATGAATAAGGATCTTGGGATCTTGTCAATTGTATAACGATAAATAAATTGGAAACGCAATGAGCATATAGACAAGAGCGATCATAACAATCCAATGACGATTTAAATGTGACTTTGAAAACCAATCTTTCACGCTTGCAGTCCTGAAAACAAGAACAAGGGCAAGTAGGCAAACGCATATAAAGCAATAGTGTCGTTTTATTCGAAGGTTGCGATGAAAATCAAAGTTTGCGAAACTCTGGTGTAGGCTGCTTATAAAGACAGTATAAAAATGTGAATTGGTTGCCAACAATGGCGACACACTGGTAGAAGCAGTTATCTCTGCCAAAAGAACAAATTTAGATTAGGATAATGAGAAAAATTCTGACTCAAAAATAACAACCAGAAAATCGTGTAAACATCATCATTAACCAAATATTCAAACAGTGTTTAAAGGATGAAAACTGACAACAGTCTTAAGACAAGCGAGGCACGATATTAAAGATAAAATCTTCAATATTGTTGACAGAGCCACTGCTGCCACCACGTGTCCATAGCCTCGACAGGGTTTCCATTTAACCCACTATGATATCTGTATCCTGCCAAGAAATTCTAAATCAGAATAAAGGACATTTTAATGGTCAAGAGGTTTCATATTTGCGAATTTTCATGTACCCGACATTGCTTCACTGCCAGCAGGCCTGTTCAGTACCCCGGCGAAGTTGTCTTTGCGTCATGCATGCATTTACCCGCTGCCAACAGACCTGTTCAGCATCCTGGCGAGTTTACAAGCACTTCCCACAGCTCTTTTGATGATTTATTTTGTTTTTCAAAGATATATAGTCGAGCAGGGTGACGCTGAAAATTACGATATTTTAACATATTTTTTTTACAGACCTCATCAGAATTTTTAGAACTGTCCTTTATTAAGATCCAGAGATGTTTCATTTACAGAACCAACTTTCTAAGGTAGGGAGACATCTTCTGAGTCATTCTCTTAAGGAATAGGGACAGCGTAAAAAGATAACAGATGATCGTGACAGGCTTCACTCTGAGATTGAAATCAGTTATCTTCTTTCCAACAACAAACTTTTTGCCAACACAGATGTAAATTTCAGAAGTATACAATTGATGTTTATACAATTTTTTAGCAGTCATTTCAGTGAAGGAATTTTTTGTTTTCTTTGTCTGAATAGTTCAGCATGCAGGTATGTGTATTTCCAAAAACAAAAACTGATAAGTGCAAAGGAGAAATCAAAACCAAAACATCAAAAGAAAAGAAAACAAAAGTGAAATATGTACATAATATACAAGAGTTGTCATCAAGCAAAGTATCTTTTCAAAGCTTGGACATTCACCAGATAGGTGTCAGGCTACCCTTCTAGATTCTACAATCAGAAAGAGCTGGGACCCAACTTCTCAGCAACTAAAAATGGTCCAATCCATAAGTTTTGAAATTCCATGTGTTCTCCCTTTCCCTCATGCGGTTTGTCCCATTTTAGGACGAGATCACCCACTTCGAAATTCCTATCAGAGGCAGAGTTGGAATCGAACCAGATTTTAACCACTAGTTGATGTTGATCTAACTTACGTTTAGCTTGGGCTCTTACCTCTTCTAGCTTCATCAGAGCATTAATTCGGTTTTCCAAAGGGGGACAATCTTCTTCTTGAATTTTCATCGATAGCTATAGTGAGGGAAGAAGAATGTGTGGTGGCAGAATTGCTTCTCTGCCATAAACAAGAAAGAAAGGAGAGTTATCTATAGCGGCTTTTGGGGTTACCCTATCATCCCAAACCGCGTTTAACAGTGCATTGTGCCAGTTTTTGTGATTTTCAGCGATCGTTCTCTTGATGATTTTAATCAAGTTCTTATTTGTTGATTCTGTCAATCCATTGCCCTGGGGGTAGTAGCTAGCAGAATACTTCAATTTAATTCCTTTTCCCAAAGAGAACTCGCTCATCTCAAGAGAGGAAAAGTAATAAGCGTTATCGAATACTAAACAATCAGGGATACCAAAATGAGTGATAATATTCAAATTTAAAAAGGCAATTACCTAACTGGTATTCACAGTTCTTAATGTGGTAGCTTTAGACCACCGGGTAAAGTAATCTGTGGCTGTTATGATAAACTTATGCTACTGAGAGGATGGGGGGTTGATTGGACCTATGATATCAAGGCCCCACTGCTGAAAAGGAGAGTCTACTGAAACGGGTTACAAAGGAAAGGTTGGTTTCTGTAACCACCCTGATTCTTTCTGACAAATAGTACACTTACGACACAAGGCATGGGCGTCTATAAAAAGCGTGGGCCAATAATACTCGTCTCTCAAAACCTTATGGGCAGTAGTATCACCACCAAAATGACCACCAGCTTCTCCTGCATGCAATTCTAGCAAGACTTTTTCTGCTTCATCCTTCTCAAGACAACGCATCAGTACACCATCAAAATTTTGAAGAAACAAAATACCATTAACCAAATGAAAGGATGTGGAATTTAATCTCAATGCTCTTCTTTTAGTGGGATCCAGGTGACGGGGGGTTGACCCATGTTCAAGACAGAATTTTATATCGTCATACCACGGACTAACAGAGTTTTCTGTGCAATAGATTGCATTTTGATCATGTTGTCCTTCGGCTGAATCAACAACTAACTTGCATAACCCTTGGCCTCTCACTATTTGAGCCGGGGTAATTTCTATGTCATATTCCTGTAAAGAAGTGACCCAGTTAGCCCTCTTTTCTCCTAGTTCTTTCTGCACTAACAGGTTCCTGACGGCTGGGTACAGGACAATAACTTTCATTCTAGACTTCAATAGATAAGACCGAAAATGCTTGACTGCTTTGAAAACAACATAGGCTTGCTGATCTACCGCTGGGTAATTAAGTTCAGCGCCTTTGAAAGAAGAGTTCATAAAGGCAATGGGTACTTCTTTGTTTTAGGCATTCTTTTGAGTTAGAACGGTGGCGTATGAATGGTCATAAGAAAAAGTGTAGAGCATGAAGTCTTGGGAAAAGTCAAGGATAATGAGAGAAGGAGTGTCTATTATGGCCTTTTTTATTGCATTAAAAGCTTGATTTTCTAAGGGTCCCCAATGATATTGGGCATCTTTCTTAATAAAATTTTGTAAAGGCCTGACCATTTCAGAGAAACTGGGGATGAATCTCCTCACGAAGTTTATCTGGCCTAAGAAAGACTGCATAGACATTTTGGAAGTAGGAGGGGGAAGTTTCGAGATGACTTGAGTCCTCTCGGGGTCGATAATCATCCCTTTGCTTGACACAATAAATCCCAAGAGTTTACCCTATTCTACTGCAAAGATGGATTTTTTAGGATTCAAGGAAATGTCGTATTTACAACATCGCTGTAGAACGGCTCGTAAATGAGCTAGATGATCGGTTTTGTTTTTAGAAAATATAGTCACATCAGCTAAGTAAACTATGACAGACTGATTGATTAAGCCTCGTAAAATGATGTCCATCGCTCTCTAAAAAGTGGCACCGACATTAATCAATCCAAAGGGCATTTTCCTATAAGCATAGGTGCCCCATGGGGTGCAGAAGGTAGTTTTAATTTGGTCTGGTGGAGACATCAGGACTTGGTTGTACCCCGAGAAACCATCCAATAAGGATAGCTTCTCGAAACTAGATACCTGTTGAAGGATCTGTTCCATGGGTGGGACAGGATAGTTGTCTTTATCAGACACTTTGTTAAGGTTTCGAAAATCGACGCATAGTTGGATTTCCCCATTTTTCTTTCGAATAGGGACAAGGTTAGAAACCCATTGAGTGTGCCTAACAAGGAAAATAATCTTAGTATTTAGGAGTTTATTTAATTCTTTTTTGACGATCGGTTCAAGCTTAGGGTGCATTTTTCTTAATTTTTGTTGAAAGGGTGAGGTTTGGGGTTTCATAGGAATGACATGTTGTATGATATTAGGGTCGAAAGTTTTAAGGTCATCATATGTCCATGCAAAGACATCTTTAAATTCTTTGAACAATTTAATAAATGCAACTTTTTCTTGCTCAGAACACCCTACCCCTATATTAATGCACTGCGGATTGTCCTTAGTTCCTAAGTTTACTTTTTCATATGATAATGAGGAACTATTGGTTTTACAGTTGATCGATTTTTTGAATTTATCTTGAAGATCATAAAATTTCTCTAATCTAACTACAGATTAAGGGATCAAATTTACCATGTCCGATGAAGCTTCAAGAGTTTTCGGATCTAGTATTACCGTGAAATCGCACAAATTGTCATCGTGAGTGCATTCGTCTATCATCATGCCTTGAAAAGTTTCCTCCATATGCAGGAAGCTAATAATCTGTTGATCATCGTTGAAGACTCTTCAGTTCGTGATATTGTCAGGAACAGATGGCTTGAACAATAGTTCGACGAAGAATGCATCTGGGGACAAGCCTTCTGCAGGAAAGAGTTTGGAAGCTACGTTAGCTAATAGATCAGCTTCAAAGTTATTCAATCTAGGAATAGAATTTATATTAAAAGCAGAAAATTTATTCATTAAATTCCATACCTCAGATTGGTAGCTTTTAAGATGCAAAGACAGACAGTGGATAGAATCTCTTACCTATCTAACCACGATTTTGGAATCGCCAAAGACAGTCAAGTTTTGAATGTTCATATCTAAATCTTTTCTGAGACCTTGCAGTAAAGCCTCATATTCTGCAGTGTTATTAGTACATTCAAATTATAGCCTACATGAAATCAATGTTTTGTTACCTACCAGATCGATAATAACGTAGCCTGCACCAGCTCCTTATTTGGACTTTGACCCATCAAAATAAAGAGACCAAATTTGATTTTTATTGAGTGCATGAGACCGTTGTGTAGAAGTTGTTGGTTGTGCATATGCTACAATCTCGGATTGTTGTTTTGGATTGGTGATAGTCGAAGCCTCAACCATGAAATTGCTGAAAAAGGTATCCATCCCTTGTACTTCAGGTGAATTAGCAGAAGGTGTAAATGGTTCGTTTGGATCGTTCAAATCTGTGACCGTGAACTTAAGGTAGCGTTCACGATTTACCTTGATCTTGTTGGCCTTGTCGTTCTCTGGAAGCCATAGGTGAGACCAATCAGTTGAAAAATAGCCGCGTAGCTGCTCCAACCAGTCCTTGCTTAAAAACAAACCATACACTTCTGGAATATCCACAACATTAATATCAATGGCTTGATGAACCTTGGGGTTAGACGATAATGTTATAAGCACATTCCTTAATTCGCCTATAACTTTTACATTGGTTCGATAAAGCTAGATGATTTTTAAAGTAGAGGGTTCAACTTCGGTGTTAATCTTCTGGCACACAGACCACGGCTTCACGTTGGATGATGCTCCTGAGTCTACCATACAATTGTGCACGTTTCTATTAAAGATTTCGAAAGTTAACAAAAATGGAGGTACATTTATGCGAGTGCTAAGTGTGGTAGTTTGTGGCTTTTTACTCGTAGTTTCTAAAGCTACTTTATCTACATTATTTACATTATTTACAGGAAGGCTTCCTTTATCATGAGAATCAAGATTATTCTTAGTGGAATTCTTCTGAGGCACTTTGTTCTGAACAACCTTGTTTGAATTACCATTTTTACCATTCTCTGCGATATTCTGTAATATTTTTTGTAGAAGAAATGGAAATTTCAATAACTCGTAAACAGAAATGTTGGCCCTTAACTTTTTAAGATATTCAACTACATCATAATCTAAGTTGGGGTTCACATTACTCTGTTTAGTCTCAGCTTGTTTAGATTGGTTTGGGGGTACAGTCGTAGTGTTCTCGGAAGAAGGTTTGCTTGCTATCTTACTCCTGGTATTGTAAAGATGAACCGTCTCGAAGTTAGCTTGAAAGATGCTATCCGAGAAGTGTCCAAAAATATTTGGAGAAGACTCCTCTTCTTGAACTGTCTCATGTTCCACAACCTCCGCGGGAATCTCAGGAGGCACCAAGTTATCTTGGGCTTCTGGAATTGTTTGAAGGGCGTATTGCAGACTTTCTAGATTAAGGCCCTCGGTGGTTGGATTAGGTCGGTTGGTGAGAAAAGGCTTTCAGAATGGGGGCTTGTAAGACCCTTTGCTCAAGGAAGCTTCTTCGGTCATCCTTTTCAAGTCTATAACTTGATTCGACAATTTTTGAACGACTTTAGTTAAGTTTTCTAAATCAGATCTTTTAGGTTGTGTTTTACTTTGATTAGGTCTAGGGAGGATTTCAATCTTCTTTTTGGAAGATGAACTAGTTTTTGTTTCGTTGCTAGTAGAGTCTTTAAGACTAAGTATGTCTTTTTCAATTTGACTGGCCTCCTCGAAGGCTACTAACAATGTGGCTTTCTTAGATTGTTTAACCCAAATAGCTATACTTTGATGCAAGGCTTTAGTATAGTATGCTATTATGAGATTCTTGGCAGGCATGGAATCCGCAAGGATTCGGTTTTTAAGTGTTAAGAATCTTTGATTAAAGTCTTTAACTTTCTCTTTTGGGTTCATTCTTAAGATAGAAAGTTCCATGACTAGGACTTCCGGAGGCTTACCATCTCTGAACTTTTCCAAAAAGAATGACTCGAACTTTTCCCAGGACACAGTGGTATGGGGTTGTTGGGAAAAGTACCATGTAGAGGCATTGCCCTCAAAAGTATAGGGGAACAACCTACAAACTACGTCTTCATTCTCGACATTGCGGAGTCTTATGGCTAACATAAAAAATTTAATGTGATCTTCAGCGATCTATTTTGAGTCAGGGTCAAACTTGGGAAGCCATTTCTCTGGATGTTTGGGTAAGGGATGCTGATCTCCAGGTACAGCTACAGCATCCTGGTCGAGCTAAGGTCTAGCAGGATTGTTCTGGTTGGCCATTGGTGTAGTTGGTGTGGAAGGCTGAGAAGGTGAGCTGCCTTCGTCAGAAGAGTCTCCTCCCGCATAAGAAGGGTATGATGGAGGTGGTGAGGGAGGTATTCCAAATCCTACTACAGCAGGAGTGAGGATTGGATCTGTAGGGTTCACAGTGAGGTTAGTGCCTCCGAATTGTTCTTTGATATCATAGAAATCTAAAGGTTGGTCCAACGGTTGATTTGGTTGCCTCAAACGGGCTAAGGCACTATGTGTTCTTATGAGAGAATGGCGGACAATCTCTTGTATGTCACCACCTGTAGGATTTGGGGTTTTTGGCTCAATTGTGATCTGTGGATCGTCGTTTGATGTGGTTGTTGTTTGAGGGGGAATGTTGTCGTTCGAATGACTTCTTGTCACTATAGGTGAGCAATTGGGTGGTGGAGGAGTCTTACGACCACCTCGTGCCATTAATAAATTTCAGGCCCTCCTTCTAGTGCCATTTGTTGACGGGTGAAATTGAATGCTCACCAACTGGAAGAGTGGATCCGGTCCGGGGTTGTCTAAATAACCCAAGCAGTTTGGGATAACCCACCCTGACGGGTTTAGTGGCTCCGTTGGCCGATCTAAGTCCTTAAA
>JZKD02S0826604.1:792218-803402 GCA_000966675.3 Picea glauca
AAAAACCCGCACATCTGCTAATACGACGCATTAATTGCATAAGTCGGCCTCACGACTGCCTATGGACCAGCCCCCAAGATGATTTGACCCTCAGATCAGGGTCGGCTCTGCAAATTCGGTGAATTAATGACTTAAGTGAACCCTAAACAGGTCTGTGTTTACACCGGAAGTTGGTTACGTGACCGCCTGGAAAAATGCTATAAATAGCTGTGAAGACTCATTGTTTTAGCAGAGAATTCGAAGCAAAGTTACGCTGTCCAGATGATTCAGAGCTCAGTCTTTGACAAGCTATCCATCAGCGGCCTAACCCAGAGTTCTTTCACCACTCAGTTCAGTTCTATTCATTTTGTAAGGAAAGCATTGTGTTGGGGGCCCCGAAGGACCTTCCACTAGAGGGAGAGGGAACCCCTGTCTCTGTCTTCAGCGTGTGCTCTGGTTTCATTAATAGACCAAGCCTTGAAACCATTGATGACTCCCTTGTCTTATGTTTGATGTTTTTGTTTATTTTTGCAGTGTTATTTGCTTTCAGTTAGTAGTTAGATTGTATTCTGTTTTGTTTTCTGTTTTCTGTTAACCCCATGCTGCCACAGATGTTCTACCCTAAAGAACCCAACAGGGTATGCAGAGCGGTCTCCATTTTGCTCACCTGGTGATCATTTGAACGCGAACACGGTGGTTTTTTGTTTCTTATCATTTTCTTGAAACTTATCCCTTTCTTTTGACAGCACTGTAACTTGGTCCTCTAACGATTTGATCTTTGATTGCAACAAGGGAATGTCGGTGTAATAACGCTCTAGCCACACATTGCATTGGATGCATGATGTTTTCTCGGTCTTTGATAACACAGGTGAGGGTTTGTTTAAGCCAACAGGGGTTTCATTATGCAACTTGATTCCCGGGTAATTTGGGTCATTTTTGAGGCACGGGTGTAAGTTAGAGACAAATTCATAGGGTTTCGTAGAGCACAGGCCATGAGAATAGGGGTACTCTTCAACTAGGAAATGCTCAATATAGGAGTCCTAGTCCTCACTCAGAACTATGGGATTTTGGTCAACATTTGGCTTATGTTTATTCCGAGAAAGTCTCAATATCAATCGAGCATTTTTCTTACCCCTGCTGTCGACAGTGGGATTACCCTTGAATCTCTTACTCACAGGCTTCTTAACAGCCTCAGTCTTGTCTTTTGTGCACAGGTTGGTTAGGGTATTGGGTAGGTCGATGTCAAGGAAAAACAAGGGTTCGACAGAGAGTAGAAGGATATGGAATGGCACGGGTGGCCCGACCATAGTCTCACTGACCACAGCCTTATCGATTTAAACAGACTCCGAATTAGCAAAGACATTTCTAGATAGAAAGGCTTTCCAATTATTGCAATGAAGGCTCAAATGATGGACGATAATGAGTCTAATTAAGCCGTGATGAAAAAGGCTGCTATCAGCCTTCTCACGCTTGAATATCTTAGACATCTTGTAAATAATACGCAAGAAGTAATGTGGCATGTTCAAAGGATATCCCATGAAATTCATCAATAACCGGAGGTGATATAGAAAAACCAAGCCATACCGACCTTCACAGGTCACAAATTGTTTTACAATTACCAAAATATCATGCCACATGGGTTTGAGGGTGGAAATAGGCATACCTTTATCATAGGAGACAACCTTCCTTGATACGAATAGTAATGGCCACGACACCTCATCAACTTTGGAGTTTTTAAACCATCGTTGGCCTGTAGCTGACAATCCTGTAGCAGAGCTTATGAATTATTCATTAAGTTCAAGCTGTATATCACCTACTTTAGCCCTACACCCGTCAAAGTCGAGGGCGAATTGTTGGGCAACCAAAAGGTTGAAACCCTTGAACCTCTGTATAAACATGAGCCGACCACTATTTTCTAAATCCTTACGGGCATTATCGAATAGCAACAGAGCTTGGCTACCATTCGGCTCTATGCACACCATCGGTGCCATAGACAGGAGCACACGGTGAGAGAGGTGAACGGGCCAGGGTTTGAACAGAGTATACGCAAGGGCAGAATGCTCACAGGCTTACCCGAAAACTAGAAAAGGTGAATCAGGATAGGGGGAAAGCATTAATGACAGAATGTACGAAGGTGGTGGAGCTATTTCGGCCTATGCAAAACAATCATTTCCACAGTACAACCGACGATGCATATAACGTTCAAACCACTATGCATATGTTAAAAACCATGCCATTCAATCAATTAATAAAATCTATGATACATTGACCAAACACTTGCGCAAGCAATAATGTTAGCATAGTTTTAAAACCAAAGCAGTAATTCGAAGTCACACCAAGGGTTTGATCATATGAAAATATGTGTTGTATGAAATGATTTATACGAAGGGTATAACCACAACGCCAATCATTTTCATGAAACCAATGTGTCAAGGTAATCGATGAAAGTCTATATCAATCAAACCACCAATGCATCACAAACTCAATCAAAAGAATATCATCACAGTCTTGTAAAACAAAGTCATACTAACAAATAAAGAATGCCAAATGAATAAGGATCTTGGGATCTTGTCAATTGTATAACAATAAATAAATTGGAAATGCAATGAGCATATAGACAAAAGCAATCATAACAATCCAATGACGATTTTAATGTGACTTCGAAAACCAAGTTTTCACGCTTGCAGTCGTGAAAACAAGAACAAGGGCAAGTAGGAAAATGCATATAAAACAATAGTGTCGTTTTATTTGAAGGTTGCGATGAAAATCAAAGTTTGCGAAACTCTGGTGTAGGCAGCTTATAAGGACAGTATAAAAATGTGAATCGGCTGCCAATAGGTATGGATGACATGTAAAGTCAAGAGTTATGAGGAATGACTGACATAGGTTGATAGACATCCTTTGAACAAGAGCATGAGACATATGGAATACTCTGGTAGCATAGACTCAATGATGAAACCATGAGATGCAGGAGGCATCAATCAAACTGTCCATAGGGAATGAAAGAGTAACAAGTTGGGAGATTAAACTCTCTATAACTATCTCAACTTCCTAAGGCCATGCTAAACCAAAAAAAAATCTTTGTTCAAAGGTGACATGAATGTTGCCAATATAAGATAATACTCCCTTCCTGCCTGTCTTTTTTTGTTTTTTCATAGTCAAATGAATGTTATGATATAGCTGAGGAAACGAGTGTCACAAGTAAGAAAAAATAGTTCCATTAGTGGAACATACCTATGCTCAATGCAAGGAGGTGCATGTGGGAAATGGACACTCAGGGGAATGTTCCCTCCTGGGTATAGGGTGTAAAATTGCGAAGGATATAAATAAGGCTCTATTTGGTTGATGACGAAAAACTGTTGAGGCAAACAGTTTATAATGCAAAGCGAGAACTGACAATAGGCTCAATACTACAAGCAAGGGCATGAGATGCAATCACAACTTAACGCCAAAAAATGTCCTTTTCCATAATCTTAGTCTACTTGGTTTGAAAAAGGGATAAACTTGTACCAAATAGACGTCCTTTCAAATCCAATTCACGAGTGTGAAAGAGACAATTTCACTCGACAATCTTTTCACTTTTTGAAAACGAGTCAAAAAAGATCTTAAATCGAACTCGCTTGGGACTCCTCTAGGTATAGGTCAACATGTTTATGAGTGAGAAATGAGGTTCAACATAAAGTCATGTATTATCTATAAGGGACTCCCGGTCTTATGGAAACAATATCTGCATGGGCACCAAATGAAGCAGAGGATCTAACTGGGGTACCCATGTTTGGTAAGTCTCTACCATTTGATAATGACATGACTTGTAGCAAATGGAGAGCTCTGTGTCGCTAAAACATGGGTTCATACCTAAGGCATATGAGTGACATTTATAGGACAATGCAAGTGTGCATGATGGAATGGATACCTATCCTATATGTTGGGTAGCGAAAATACATGTCCATAGTTATGAATGGTCATCATAACACTAAAAACAACAAGAATCCTTGGTGAAAAATACAAAAACCAACTCAATCCATTATTGTATTAGTCCGTTAGGAAAAAATATGATCTAAAAGTATGCAAAGTGGGTAAAAATTGCTATAAATAGTAATAAAAATCAAATTTTACTATGTCATTTGACTTTTTTACCCAAATAGTGAATTTTGGACCAAATTACTTTGATCTTCAACTGGGGATTACGGGAGCTATGACTGAACGACCATATGGACCAGGTAATTCCTCTTCCCCTCCTCTTTCTTTCTAGTGGATTACATTTTGTATTTTATATTTTTAAGTTATCTAGGGCACAAATAAAAAGTTTAGGTGTACGCAGGATACCATTCATCGGGTCACGTATACACGTGATTATATGTGATTTTCTAAAATACAGCCTATGTATACTCATCCCTATATGCGACTAGGAATGTTGCAGCCCACGTATATGTTCGTAAACAAATATTTTTATTTTTGCTAACTTGAAAAGTGATGTTTCTCTGGAAGGATGGTGCTAGAATGGAGGGAAAGGGAACATAAGGAGGTAGATGATGTATTGGAAAGAGATCCGGGGGCCCAAATGGCCTTAAAAAGATGTAAGTTGTACCCATTTTAGGCACTCAAAGGGATGAGGGCCGAAGTGAGGTTACTACAGTTGATCATGGATTAATGGGACCCAAAAAGTGACAGCTTCAACCTTGATGGGAAACCATTAAGGATTGAAGTCGAGGATATATATTTCTTTCCCGGGTTGTCGCGTCGGGGTGAGGTGGTGAACCTCAAAGCCCAGGGAGCTGGGAGCGATATGAATATAGAAAAGTACATAGACGTTCACTATATAGTGGGAAACAAGAAGGTCAGGAGTCATTTCCCCATTCGAGCGATAAACAATCTAAGCCTCAATATTGTTTTCCTCATTTTGACTCGGATCACAGAATCGGCTTCATTGCACCAGGCATAGAGGTTTCTTATGTTCTGCTCCGTAGAGTGTTTGAGACCCACGGTTTATGATTGGTGCACCTCGCTACTCGCTAATATGAAGAGCCAGTTGACAGAATGAAAATAGGGTGATAAGAGTCACTTCATGTTTGCTTCCATCTTGTGTAGATTTTTCTTCGAGCAGGTTCCAGGTTTGGGACCTAGAGTTGAGATCATTCCTCAAGGACCTCATGATCCAACCATGGCATGGTGGACCAAGGTGATGAGATAATAGGGGGGAGATAGGGTGCCAATACCCTACAACGATGATTTCATTTACTGGTGGAGACGACAGGTCATTTCTCTATATGAGTACCCCTATGTAGGGATCAACTTCATATAGGATCCTGACATGCCATTTACACCAGGGACCTCCTACAGGGACATAGGTATGTCAAAGTTTTTAAATATTTCATTTTTTTGTATTTTTGTATAGGAACAAAAAAAAAAATTTGGATGATGTTTAAGTACTAACTAGGCACGTATGTGATGCAGAAGTAGGTCTGTGATAGTCAGACAGGCTTCCATGACATCGTCAGAGGTAGCAAGAGGAGAAGCAAAGAGACTCCTTTAAAATGTACATGGAAACCTATCTCCTTTGACACACAGAATTCTGATGGTTCAAGTAGAGGATCTGTTGGAGGCTATGCAGCGGCAGGTGGTTGGCATGCCCAGAGCTTGGGTTTGACTCTTTCGACGTCTCACAAACATCGTAGTTTGTTATCATGACACACATCTGGTGCCACATGCATAGATGTCATGGATTTTGTATTATCGGTTGTATATGTGTATTGAGGGTGTTGGCCCCAATTTTGTACTATAAACATCATAGCTTTTGAAATATATATAAAACATGGTTCTTCTGCTCTACTTATATTACAATGTGTACATTGATGAAAATTTTTTCTTTGATTTAGTTACATGACAAATTCCAATCTAAAACAAAATTTGCATAAGCATCGGATACATAATTAGAACTCCTAGGTATGTGATGATAAGTAATAAAATCAAATTTTCGTTCTAAAAGGCGTACCCGTAGGAATCGTCAGTGTAACGTAGGGTCGCACACATGGTAACTCTCATTAAATTCACATACTACTAATTGGGAATCTAGGAGAATCTCTAAAGAGTAAATACTGTGTGAAATGGAATCATGCAAAAGTTCTATAACAATGCTATATTATGCCACATTATTCATGGATGGACCTAGGCATACACCACCTGAAGACACCAGTTAACCCTCGGGTGAGTAAACCACCCAAGCAATGGAAGCCAAGTTCTGTGTATGACGAATGGCTCCATCTACAAATCCTAAGTATACCGAAGACTACATTGACATCTTCCAACCAAGGGAAAACTCGATAACCAAGTTGAGGACAAAAGTAAGGGGAAAATATATATACACGAAATTACATTAGTATACAAAGAGTTATGCCCAAGTTTGGGGCTCAAGCGTAATATCTTTTCAAGTAGAGCCCGTTCCTGGTCTCATCCAACATGTTCCCTTCATAATCTTCTAATTCATACACTCCTTTTTCTAAGACACGTCACACGATATAGGGACCATGCCACAAGGGTTTGAACTTGCCTGCCCCTAGCGGTTAATTGGCTTGATCATATAAAAGGACCAAGTCACCCTTAGCATACAACCGAGGACAGACAGACTTATCGCATTGGACCTTGACACATCTATTATTTGCTTCTATATCCATAGAGGCATTTCATCGATGCTCGTCAAGGCTCTCTAGGTGTACGAGGTGTCGCTCGATATCGTAAGTGTCAGGGAGGAGCGTGACTACCAATCTAAGAGAAGGAATTTTGCATTCAATAGGTAAGATTGAATCCACACTGTGTACTAATTGGAAATGAGAAAATACAATGGTAGTCTTGACCAAGTTTTGGTATGCCCAAAGTGTGGGATATAGCATAATATGCAAGTCAGATTTGTTTTGGCTGATAGTTCTTTGCAAAATGGTCTTGAGAGACTTGTTGATGGCCTCTACCTATCCATTTTACTAGGGGTAGTAAGGGGAATAATGACCATGCTTAAACCCCATCTTGGATACTAGCTCTTCTATCATTTCATTCTGAAAGTGACTGCCATGATCAGTGACAATCTCACTCGGGATTATGAACCTGGTGATAATTTGATTGAATACGAAGAAGGCAACAGTATTCTCATCGAATTTAACTGTAGGAATGGCCTTATCCCACTTAGTGAATTATTCTATGGCCACTATAATGTGTTGATTCCCCCCAACCGAATTTGGGTTACAATCGACAAAGTCCACCCCCCACTTGGTGAAGGGATCGACCATAATGACTGGATGGAGAGGGGTTGGATGCGAACGAATTTTTCGAGTGAAAACCTGGCAGGGGTGACAATTCTTAATTGCTTCAATGCAATCTTTAAAGATAGATGTCCAAAAGTAACAAGCTCACAAAATTGTTTGGGTTGTCGCAAGCCCGGATAGATGACCACCGCAAGCCCCACCATGGAAATCATTTAAAACTCACTTGACATCTTCGTGAGTTCAACAACGACATAGGATATTGTCTATTCCTTGGAAATACAGAGTTTCACCAATGATAAGGTAATTCTTAGCTTGGTATCGTACACGTTGTCAATCATCTCACGAGAGATGCTGAGGAAACCTCAAGGTTTGAAGATAGAGAAAAATGTCTCCATACCAGGGTTCAGACGATGAGACAAGGAAAATGTGTTCATCCAAAAAAGAATCCACATGAATAACATCCTCATCCAATCGTGGGAAGTCAGATATTAACTCTGCAAAGACTAGTGATTTCTTGGATTTCACAAAAGAGAAATTGAGATCAAATTCTTGTAAAATGACAATCCATTTATTATATTTTTTTCCCCCTATGATACGCCTAGTAAGGATGTATTGAAATGGATTGACATTGGCAACCACAGTTGTTTTTCATATCAATATATAATGGCATAATCGTTGGACTACGTGGATGGCAACCAAAGCTAGCATTTTGACGTGAGAATAGTTGAGCTCAGGACCAACTAGGTTTCGACTAAGATAGTAGATGATGTGCTCACGGAGCTCATCATCCTCCTGAACCAAAACCATATCAATCATCTCTTCGAACATAGTGACATAAAGCAAGTAATGTCTACTGTAGTTCGGAGACTTCAACAGAGGCATTTATACCAAGGTTTTATTCAAAGCATCGAAGGATTCCTGGGCTCACTTATCCCAGATAAAAGGGGTGTCCTTCCTCAAAAGACTTGTGAAACCCTTAGTAATATTGGCATATTTTACTATAAATTGACGTAAAAAGTTAGCTTTCCCCTGTAAACCTTGAAGTTGTTGAATAGTTCCTAGGGGAGGCAATCAAAGTATTTCCTAAACCTTTAATGGATCTACCATGATCCCAGTCTCAGAGACAAAAAATCCTAGAAGATGTTCGGACCTAACACAAAAGATGCATTTATGAGGGTTCAATCGAATTCTATAATGAAGACATCTTTCAAAAACTAGCCGAAGGTTCTTAGGGTGATCTACTCTCTTACGAGAGTGAGCAGCAAGATCATCAAGATTATCTTAGACTATATGCTTAAGATCGTGAAATGTGAAGGTCATAGCACGTTGTAAGGTTTCTATGGAATTTTTAAGGACGAAAGGTATCTTCTGGTATGCAAAAGTACCCCAAGGACAAATAAATTTTGTCTTATGCTGATCCTTAGGTTTAATTGTAATTTGGTTATACCCTGAAAAATCCATCCATGAAAGAAAAAACTTTGCTTCCTGCACACTCGTTGAATATGATCGATGAAAGGTGTCGAGAAGTTGTCTTTAGGATAGTATTTGTTTAGGTCGTGAAATTCCATGCATACATGGATGGTTCCTTGCTTCTTATTTATAGGAATGGAGTTGGATACCCATTCAGTCAAGGGAACTAGGTAGATAAAGCCAACATTAAGAAGTTTCTCTACCTCTGCCTTAATAGCAGGGGCCTTCTGGGGATTGGCATCCCTAGGATGTTGTCGAACAAGCTTAGAACCTGGGTAAGTTTTAATCTCATGTTCGACAATTCGAGGGTCGATTCCTTGCATATCTTCATATGACCAAGCAAATACATCTCAGTATTCCTTGAACAGCTTGGTGTAGATCAAGATTTCTTTTGGCAAACAATCTGCACTGATGTGTACATTTTCAATCTTGTCAGGGGTACAAGAGATATTGATCGCGCCAGTAGGAGAGATAATTTCCATATTTCCTTCGGCATAAATGTTGTGCCTATCAAGTGAAACTATGAAGTGACTGACTATCTCACTCAGAGTATATCGAAATTCATCTTGTTCGATTCTAGCAAGCTCTGGGATAAATAAGAGCGATGATGCATATCATCCCAAGGTTTATCAAAACCATTCATGGCCTCGATGATAAATTCATCCAAGGGAAAATTATCATCATGGTATTCATGTGAATAAGACGATGAAGTGGCCCACATGAGCTTAAGAACAGGATCCTCCTCATCCATTTGTGAGGTAATAGGATCAGGATCGGTGGAAGGTTCAAAAACATCTTGATATGCTATCTCCACTTCCGATAGTGGCATGGTCATTCCATTATGCAACTGACCTTCACAAGACGCAGTCAAGGAAGGTAGGTTTCAAGGATCATTAAAATAGGAAGTTCGGAAAGGAATGGAACTCTCCAACAAAACAAGCCTACTGGACATGGCGTAAACATGGTGAATCAGTGCCATGAAGTTGAAGGTACCCATAAGGGATGAGTACATTCTGACACTGATATTCTTAGTTGTCGATAGAGAATTGTCAATCACATGGATTGAAGGTCCAACAGATGCACTGGGGCTATTATATGCAAAGGATAAATGGTATATCGCCACGATCCTCCATCATGAGGAAAACAAAGAGTGTGGAAGACAGATGATATGAAGACATTCATAGCATAAGTCCAATTGTGTCCTAGCAATAGATTATAATTGAGGGGCACATCAACCACTTCAACATACACCTCTACCTTCTTCCCACCTAAATGTACTGGAAAGGAATGAAGAATACCATGAGAGTTGAAGGAACAACCGTCAAAAGCAGTCAACATGGTTGGATACCGAGAGAGAGTCGAAGAGCCAAGATATTTCCAACAAATCAAGGACATTGCACATGTTGTATCACCTTCATCAACAACCACACACTTGATGGTATACTTTGAGTAACCCATGTGGATTTGAAATGCCACATAGTAAGGCAAGCAAGGCTTCACATCTGTAACGTCAAACTTGATCAATTTTGAGCCACTAGGGTCTAGAGCTCCTAATGCATATAGCAAGGCATTCCTCTGTGAAGGACATGTATGGAGTACTTCCAGGGCCGACATCGCACAAGGGGTTTGAACCAGGTCCTCAAAAATAGAGTAATTTTGGGTGTCTCTAGCATTCATATTGTGGGTAGAGTGCTTGAGTACTCCTTTCATAATACAAGACAATGGCTCTGGTTTTTCAATATGAAAGGGCATCTCCAGAGGAGGAGGAGATTCTAGACTAGGTACAGTTTGTGGATAACTGTAATCGCGAGACTGGGTGGCTACATTAACTTGAGAATTGACCATATTGATGCACAAATGGTCATTGTCTTATGCCAGTGGGTTTTGATTCTCATCGGCCACATTTCCAGCATTTGAGGAGCTTAAGGCCATGTTCTAGTTATGTGGGAAAGTATTCATCAACACAGCGGGCGGTAGAGATAAGAGCCTCACAAATTCCACAAGTTTAGGGAATAAATGAGTAAGGTGATCATCTGTATAAACCTTACAGGGAAATTTTGTTAGAAAAACAGGACCATGGAGCAATAAAATAAAACAAATGCAGAAACAAAAACACAGAAGACACACAATACAAGAGAGACACAGATTTATGTGGTTCACCCAATGTGGGCTACGTCCACCAGATAAATTGCCATGTCCTTCCTTTATTATTATCCAGCAAATGAAGGGATACAACCTACAGCAAAACCTGCTGTAACTTCCTCTTCTTTCTCTCACAGTCTCCTCTCTCAGAATACAGTATTCACCCTCATACATAGCCACAATACATTTCCCTCATAAAAGAGGGTTTCCTTCTAGGGAAAAAAACCTAACATAATCTCTACTGTTAGATCTGCGACCTTATAATGAACGGTCCAGATTTACAATGAAATTACAATATACTTTTATAAGGCAATTTTTTCTTCGGGGGCTTCGCCCCTGA
>JZKD02S0826604.1:841642-867884 GCA_000966675.3 Picea glauca
TAGTGATTTGGCCATTGGCAGCCCCTGAAAATCAGGGATTTAGGAAGCTGCGAAAATTCCCAAGGGAGGGAAAAAAGACCTAGGTAATTAATAAATAAGCATATGTGAGGAGGCAAGATGCTACCAAGTATGTTGGGAAAGAGACTATTGATTTTGTTCCTTTTTGTTATGAACACTGAATGAGTGTGAGGCGAGGGGAAGCTACTAAATTGAAGGACATTGCTGAAGAGGTATTTCCAAGTTCGCCCTCATGGCCTCATGGTCAGGCTAGGGGGTAAACCATGCAAGTGACCTTGGATGTTCGGTTCTATGGTTGGGAGGAACGTGGTTGTTCCCTTTGTTTTTCCATGATTTTAGTTCAGATATGCTACTCTAATCCTTATCTGTCTGAATGATTTTATATCTGATGTACTGTGCATGTTAAATCTGAACTGAAATGGTTTCTAGCATTTGTTTTAATGATCGTATAATTGTTGTAATTCATTTACTGTATCTAAATTTCAGTATTTCTGCCTCTGTGGGATGAATTGGTTATTGATATAGTGGAATCCTTAAAGTTGGTATGCATTCAATAGCCTAGACAAAGGTTGTTTGATTTCATGAAATATACAGTCCACTTTACTATTGATTAGTTTACATATCAATTCTACAATCATTCCCTAGTAACCTCTACTATGGATTTAGAACATGTACGTAAATATAAAATATATGATATCCTCATAGAATTCAGTGATTAGACTGTAGGATTTAAATATGAAAATGTTTCCTGAAATTAAAACCTTAAGTAGAATCGAATATGTATCAATGAATGAACAAATCTATTACAAGCATATATATTTCATTCTGCAATTTTAATTCCTAAACAAAATCACATATATAGTCGAACTTGGATAGAACTAAAATAATGAAGCATATGGGAATGAACACAATCAAAGGATCAAGACTCCCTAAACTTAACGATATATTCATGCTAAGATCATACTACAGGAAAGCGAATAAATGATTTCACCGATACATTATCAACGTATGACACATCTTACATATGTTGTGCGCAGAGAGAAACAAAGAATTTTATGGCTGTAGCATTACCATTTAGGATATCTATTAAATTTTCTTCGCATTTTACAGAAAGCTATTTTAAGAAATTACAGAGTAATGCAATCTATTCTGAAGATGCAACCGATCGAAAGACAAGAATCTACAATACGCAGAGACTTGGAGATGCGAGACCGCACCTCTGAACAATCCCCGTTGGGGTAAATTCCAAATAAGAATTGTGTTAACAAGAGACTAATCATATAGACATTAATAAAGTCAAGAAATGATGGCTATTATAACTATCTTAAAGATTTCCGAATACTTTAAATTATAGAAGTAATGTACAGAGCATCGAGGATAAGCTATTTCCAAATAGAAAAATAATATCCCTCCATTACTAAGCTTAACATATTTAAGAGTTTTCCCAACAGTAAACTTAGATTTGTTTTCGCCAATTTCTAGCATTAGCATATCTGTCATTTCCCTACATCATGCTCGACTGTATACATCTCCTTAAATGGAACTTTAACAAAAAAAACAATGGGATTTAACCCTCAGACATCCAGCACAGGAATTTAGAGCATGAGTAATGTTACTTTTAACAACAAAAAGCTACGAACAAAATCATGACCTCCATGCTTTGAATTAAGAAGCAAGTTGAGAGCCACATTTCAGAACCCGAGTACCTTTGTCATAATGAGTAGAGGCCAGATACCTACGTCGTGAAGTGGGCATACCTGCATTTGGCCATCACAAAAAACATTAGTAAAGTACAGAGTAAGATTGTAAATATAGAATTGAAAGGGTAAATTGATAACCATAGTTATGCCGGAATACTTAACTTAGGGGCCAAAACACAGAGAATCCCATTTATATAGAATTAACCATTACTTTGAAAAAATAAAATAGCATTGCGAACTCAAGAGTTAAATATTTTATTAAAACCCTTTATGAACAGAAAACAAAGAACATAAGGAACGACATCATACACAAAGTCAATAGAAGCTCTCGTGAAAAGTACCCTAACTTAGTAATAGATAAACTTTCGGTAAACCACCACCTTACCACCAATAAATATGCATCAGTCGAAGAGGGGAAACAGAGACGTTAAGAATCCGGTGTGACCCTATTTTTCTCTCCTGGAGCCTTTCAAATATGGGCCATAGGGTAAAAAAAAATGAATGAACCAGAAATAAACCCACGGGGTACAAACAATGGATGCGAGGTAAGACTTCAAGTTCACAAAGGTAAAAAGTAGTGACTCTTGGATACAGCGAGAAACTTCTTCTACAGTTGATACCAAAATAGAAAGGAGAAACATGTAGACTCTGAACATAAGTGTCGGAAGTAAAGAGGGCCTTTAAATTCATAGTAAGGGTTATAGGAAGTAAAGTATTTCTTTGCATAAACCAAACAATGAACTCTGTTTCGAACTTGAGATACGACAGTTCCCTTTAAAAAAAATTACCAGGTAGTCGGATGTTGTCGTCGACTTCACCAAAGTTTTCCCACAGAGGCAGTAGCCTTTCCCTATGGAAGAATGCATAATACAGAACCCTCTCCTTTGGACTCACAAGGGCAGAAGAGAGACCACCAAAACCTAAGAGGGACGAGTACCACTCTTTACAGCATGGGAGGTACAAGCCATGCACTAGGGCAAAGTTGGCGCACTAGGATTGGGAAGAACATGAGGGAGAGTCATCAGGACTAATGTTTAAGAGGACCCTAATTAATTTCATGACAGAGCCTTAACTCCTCCTGACAAGTACATCCATCTCCCTTAATGCTGAAGTTAATCATAGTAAATCCACGACTGTCCAGTGGAACTGTTCAGTCGCTAAACTTTTGTCATTGAAGTTATCTTTCTGTTACCCCAACAGGAAGAGGAGTGTTAGTTATTTTAGTTATGCAAAGAATGGTGTGGAATTGGTCGAGGTTCAATTCGTTATGGTGGAGGCGAATTGTATCATAACTAAAATGAAGCCATCAAAGAAAACACATTGAAACCACCCATAAATCTTCTTTAATATCCTTAAACCTCTTCCTGGTACGTATTATATCTAGGATTTGAATTCTAATGTTGACACATCTAGGTAGGAGTACAAGCATTAATTCCCAGGGATACAAACTTATGCGCAAAATCCAAATAGCCCGATTCTATTAAACAAGGGAACTAAAATTTGAATCCTAGTGTATAGGTAGATATGGGTATTGTATTAAAATCTTTATAGTAACATATGAGTTAGAAAAATACTTGTATTCGATGGGAACCTCTCTTAAGTGTTGAGCGAGTATGTTATAAGGTTATGCAAAGAAAAAACAAAATGTAAGTACCCATCATATGAGTTGATTAAATGAAGATAAATGGTAAATAATGTACCAAAGTAAAAAAAATAATTATGATAAATTTGAGGTTCATTACAGTGTTCTATAGTATTATGTTATTTTATTCATTAATAGAAGTTGGATTTCACTGTATTCCTGTGTTCTCTGTTATATTTTTATTTGTATCTCATTTTTTTCTCAATATAATTTGGATCGTCAACATTCCTAGGAAAATTGAGTTGGTGTCAATAAGAATGAAGATGTCGACCATAAAGGACAAGGTGTCCCTTGAAATCATTTGAGGATAAACCAGATATCGAACTATAATGGGGGATTAATTTGATAACTATAGGTGGGGTGTTTAATGAGGATGACACAAAAATTTCCTTAGGCAGAGCATAAATGATGGATTACAAATGGTGGTAGTAAAAAAACCAATTGGACATAATGTCAGGGGGACAATCAGATATGTCAAGTGCTTGTCAAAATAGGATTGAGAATGAGTGAATGAAAATGGATAGGTAGTTAATGGAGGCAACTTGGGGGGTCACAGTGATATGTATTGAGATACATGAGGTGTTTCAATCAAATAAAACCATGCAGGAATAGGTGACTTAATGTATATGCTCCAACCAAGAGTGACTAGGACTGCAACTGGGTTCAAAGAGGCTCCATCAAATGCGATGGTATGAGTATTGGTGATTCCCATGTAAAGAATTATGTTTTTACAATTGTTAATGAATGAAAGAATGTAAAAATTTTGGATAATTTACAAACACAAAGATGGGTGCACTAATCATATGATCAAACGTCTTGGCCATGTGAGGAGAGAGTAATAAGAGTGAATGGGGGAAGGGGCCTATTTGGCTAGGTGTCCATGGGTGTAAATGAAAGATGAATTGGAATGCATATGATCTACTAATCTCAGGGGAGATGAGAGGTTAATGAAAATGAGGTAACACATTCAGTAAAAAATGTGAACCACTGGGAGTCTGATGGGATAGGTCCACACTATGATGAGAAAGAATTAAGAGGTTTATTATTTGATATGTAGACTATCTGGACTCTTTTCCCATGGGAATAAATATAATGGGTGTTGATAATGCAAGAGGAGATCAAACCAAGGAAAGTCATGGGGGTGGAGTGCTATTGGCTAAAAACAATTGAATGCATGTGGAACTAAGAAAATTTGCATGCATGAATGAGAAAATAAAAACCTAAAGGCATACTCAATGGGAGTGATACTAGTAAAAGTAATGATCTTAGAAGGAGTGAAAACATGCCAGTTTGAATAAGTATATACTTGAAGGGATAGGGTGATTGGACCTGCCATATGCATCTAATAGATGAATAGGGTCTCGAAGTAAATACTTACACACATGAAACTGAATACTCAATGTGAAAGTATTGTTGATATGAAACTTAATGGTGAAAATAGTATAAAAAATAAATCTAGTGGACTGAAATACCTATCGATTGAAGTTTGGTGGGGGGAAATGGCCCTAGGGAAAATTTTTGGGGAACATGAATGGATCATACATTGTCAAAGGCGGAAATACCATTATTCTAATAGCACAAGCGACTCCAAAAATGGATCATGTGAGCTCCCTCACGGACTTGGGGAAATTTTTAATAAGGCCATATAAAACGAGGTGGGGCCCACAAAGATACCTCATTTGTGATTTTCCCACTTTGTATGTGAACATGTGGAGCCCACAAACTTCTAGATCTTGTTGTTCGTTCATCCATGAGTTTTGTTTTAGTCAACAAAATCTAGGTAAGGGGTCCTGACTCAACCTATCATTTCACACATTCAATTTTCAAGGTAGGCGGTGAATTTAGGCCCATATGGCCCTTTTTTGAAGTGGCACATATGGTTCAWGWGGGAAAMCATGGAKTAGTTGTGYAGGTTTKCATGGATATTTGATGGGATYTCATGTGAATGGTGTGKTTYTYATTGGGAMAACCRTGMAAAAGTATTAAGTGGATTTTTTTGGGCAGWTGTACAAAAGTTGTGGTTATTTCATGAATAGTCACAAAAACTATTTGGGAATTTTCTCATTGGGAAGCTACATAAATGGAGCAATTTTTCAGTGAACAATCACTAATAAATCTTGTGCACCTATCCTCTATGTAGATGTGCAACTCATGCCCTTTTTCAGTAGACATTCACGCAAGAAATTCATGTGATTTTTCACTAGCTAGTTGTGTGAACCACACGACTATGGGAGGCCAAGTCATGTGTATTGAGTGATTGAAAAAAATTGACATGTGTCCTTGTTTTTGGTTTTTTGTAGGTACTGACACTATCTGATAGTCATGTAGGTGCACTGGTGTGAGAGAGATATTATGACACTTTGTGAATAAAGGTTCGTGGGGACCCTATTGTGAAACTTGAATTAGTTGGTTATGTCCTTCTCAAGTATTTTTATTGCACCTTACTATGATCCAATAAGGAGCTTTTGGGACATATCATTGATATGTGGAATCTAAACCAATGATATGACCCCAAGGGGGGAATATATGGGGTTAAATGTATATGATATGACCCTAAGGTGGGGGCATATATGGGGTTAAATCTACATGTAATGGGTAAATGTATGATCCAGGTGGATCTCGGTGGTTATCGGCCTTTTCGAGCCTATGGTTTTGATAAACCACAATATTCACCCTTTTGATGGGAATGTAATGTAATTCCATCTCCATTTGTTAATTACATTCATCATGTAATGATTTCCTAATGGTATTATGTACATGGCTATAGTATTAATGCATCGGATCCCATTTGAACTCTGTAGTTAAGCATGCTTGGGCTAGAGTATTATTGGGATGGGTAATCGCCTAGAAATTCCTAGTGTTTTACATGCCTATGGAATTTTGTAAACTTAGACCAATTTATCTCACATGCATCATGGGAATTATTCTCCTCTCACTCTCTCATATATAATTGAGGTGAAGGAGGTCCTTTGAGCATGCAATGGAGTTTGATGTAATTCTTTTTGTGATTGAGTGTTGCTGGCATCTCTTTCTCTTCAGAGATAAGCTACCACCAATATAGCCAGTTTGTGTTCTACAATATTTTGTTATTTTATTCATTAACATGAGTTGGGTTTCACTTTATTTATGTGTTCTTTGCGATATTTTTGTTCGTATTTCATTTCGTTCTCAACATAATCCAGATTAGTGGTATTAGAGAAATTTTCTCCTTTTCATTTCTTAGAGCATGTCCCCAATGAGGTCACGATATGGAGACTTGGGTCTCAAGCTAAGTTCACTTGAGGACAACTTATCTTTTCAACCCAAGAAACCTCCCATGGAGGAAGAAAGAGAATTGATAGAGCCTGAGATCCTTTCAAGACATTGCTTGAGGAATCCCTCACATAATAGGGGAACAAGATGATGGACCAATTTTCCCAGATCCTTCGACAACTACCAATGTTGATCGAGGCATCTTCGATGACTAACTATTTTGGAGGTGTGACACCCTTCAAGGTACAAGACTATTTTCATATCCCCTTATTTGAAGGCCAAATAGATGCATATCCTTTGGAGAAATGGTTGAATATGTTGGAAGGGTATTACTCCAACCAAAAAAAAATTGATGGTGAAAATATCACATTTGCACTCCTTAAATCCCTTCACCATATCAGATCTTGCTGGGAAGGTTACTGGGAGATGTAAACCATATATGAATTTCATTCAAGAGAGAACCCACTTCGGAAGCCTTTGTAGATGTGCTCAAGGAGGAGTTCTACTCTATCAAAAACTATGATGACCAGTACATGAGATGGATGACTCTGCATCATGAATGAGACCAAATGGTGTCAGAGGACACTAACATATTCCATACCTTGAGCACCCATACCTTGCACTCAAATATGGGTATAAAATACTTTGAGTGGCACCTAGTTTTGAAGTACCACAGTGGCCTACATAGGTACATCCAAATAGAGATGGATTTCTTGGAAATCTCCTAATTGGGAGTTGCTTATCAATATGCATTCAAAATCAAGAAGAAATTTAAGTAGCGAAGTAATTGGGAGTTCAGGTTTTGCAAATATGCGACGAAAAAAGCATGGAAAAAGAAACCCTAAATCACAGAACAAGGGAAAAAAAAAGTAAATCCAACCTTGAGATAACCAATCCAAGCCATAGGAAAATAAGGGTAATGAGAAGACAAAAAAGGACACTGGAAAGTGGTGTGAGTTACAAAAAATTACCTGGCACAAAATAGAGGAATGTCGCTCGAAAAAATCATTTTTGGTTGAGCTTAAAGAAAAGGAGTCATACCTTGACTCACACTCTGATTCAAAATAGGGAAAGTGGATCATCAATGCAAAACCCAGTGCTACCATGATCCATATTATTTTGAGAATGAATTGAAGGAAGAAATATAACAAATATATAACAAGGAAATACACATAAATATTGCAAGGAACATAGTAATACAGTAAAAATCATATCTTATTAGTGACTTTATGGAACAAATACTATAAAATTCAAAACACACAAGCTAGCTAGAATGGTGGTAGCTTATCTCTAAAGAGAGATGTATCAACTACGCTCATTTGCAAAAATTTGATTACAATGAGGCTCCAAAGGAATTTTTAACATAAATAATAAACAAGAAAACCCTAACCCTGAAATATGAAACGCCAAAAGGCTTGTGGGCCCAAATTGGGGTAGTTGATACATGAACTTCCCGAGGCCCCATCTTTTGCATACAATCTTCGTTTGGTATACTTGGTACCCCATTGGAAAGGTATAGTCAAGGACTATACATTATGAATGGACCAATAAATCCTAAAAAATTTCTATCGGGCGCGTCCAATTCAAAAAAACGTTGTTTAGGGCCTCAAAATGGCCCCGAAAGTTTGGGACCCAAAAAGCTGAAGAAAAATTGCCAAGATGAAAATTGTAATTTGAGATATTGGAATAGGTCGATGGTCGTTGATATCCACCTAAATAATTCATTCCCCTTAGGAATAAATGGTCTCCATTGCATCGAGTTCCTCCATCAGATGGGGAAAATTTTGTTGAATCTTACTTACGGTGAGCCACTTGCCCTGATGAAGAAACTGCCTTGCTTTGATGACCCGAGAGAGTTGGATGTTCTAATCGAGGGTTCCCTGTTAAAATATAGAATATTGTGTGCTCATTTTACCATTGACGATACCCTCGTCACCCAACCATAGGCCGAATCCACCCTCCGAGCACCTTAACCTTGACTGAGAATTACTTCAGAAGCAAACCCTAGGCTAGATAGCCAAACAAGGTGTAGCGCATATTCCTCCAAGGATCGCACACCAAAAATAGCTGATTAGATAGTCCAAACCCTAGCCAATATATAGTCCAAGCCAACACTGAAAATGGGTTGCTGCAGCAGCTACACCTGTAGCTCTCCTCCACACGTGCGCACCAAACTGGGAAATGCAGTGCGCACCAATTATTGCTCTACAATTCTGAGATGTGTCAAATGAGAACTAGCACCCTGTATTTATAGTGGTTCTGCCAGATTTGTTGGGGCTGAATTCTCCTTCTGGGTATATTTCTGTTTAGTATATTATTATTGATTCTGGCCAACTTCTTCTCTTGGAGGATAATAACCTAATATAAATTATCTTCTTGAGCCAACAAGACTTCTAGGGTTATTAGCCAACTCATTAGGGTTTTCTCTTGCTTTCCAGAGTCTCCTATTTTCGTCAAGTTCACACGTGGAGGTAAATATATCCCGCGGCTACCATAATATTAACACTCCCTCCTAGCTAGGGAGGTATTATAGGTAATGGTCTTGAGCACAAAAAACATACCATTTACCTGGTAGCATCAACATAGTCGTTTAGACTATCTCATGACTAGATCATGAGCATCACCATCACCATCAACTACATCATCTCTTGAAACCATACTTCATTTGAGTAATCAGACATGATGCAAGATCAGTCACTCACACCATAGAGTGATACAAGAGTCATTCTTATAATGCTCTAAACTATTTTCCATCTGGAAAATCTGTGTTCATCATTCATCTAGATGATGATTATCTCCAATAAACTATTGATAGTCTTCAAGGCAATTAGAACAAGAATAGAACACAACTGTGTCTATCCATAGTAGTACATAACTACAATCCAGTGGTACACGACCACATGAAGTAACACACAAGTACTTGATCAACAATGTAGAATCACGAACAATGGAACATATCCACCATAGTAGTCTTCATCTACTGTCATACAGTCTTCATAACAAACATCTGATAGCAACCTGCATATAAACAATGTTATGATATAAACTGAATCATCTAGGTCAATATTTTACTCACATCTGTGAGCTCTAAAAGAATATCTACCTCAGAGTAGAATAATGAGATATCTGGACTATTTTTCTCAAGCAAGGAAGAATGACTGTCATGTCTTTTGAACCTGGACCATTCCTCACCCTGGGCCATTCTTCCTACACTAATCAAAGTGCACCCTAGAGAGAGTGTATAACCCTAAGGAATGTTGATCCTCAACCATTCCCCACCCTAGGCCATTCCTCCTACACTAATCAAAGTGCACCCTCGAGAGAATGTATAAACCCTAAGGAATGTTTGTCCCTGATTATTGAGCCTGGACCATTCGCCACCCTGGGACATTCCTCCTACACTAATCAAAGTGCACCCTGGAGAGAATGTATAAACCCTAAGGAATGATTATCCAGACCATTTCCTTTATTAACCATAAGAGGAAAAGATTGTCCTGCATCAACCTCCAAAACGGACCATTCCTCATGTTAACCACAATGAGAAATCATTGTCTGGTGAGGCGGGCCAGTCTTCTTGAGTAAACCTCAAGAAGAGAGATTGCCCTAGACCACTCCCCATGTTAACCATAATGGGAAGTCATTTTCTATGATACATCAGCAATCATAATACTTCCCATGTTAACCACAATGGGAAGTCACTGTCCGTCAGAAATCTCAATCCACTTTCCAAACAGGAAAGCATCTATCCAAGATGGACTATTTTACAATGAATGTCTTCAATAATATTTTCAGTGATTCCTCCCAACCTAGGAGTCATTTCTTCCTTTTTCAATAAGGAAGTTGTTTCCATGAGCTCCATCTTGAGTACGCAAACTCTTTCATCTTGGATATAATATTTACCAAAATGTCTGCTTATCTGCTCATCTGTGGAGTTATGTATTGGAGAACCATTTTCTCCTTTATGGACTTCATCATGGATAATGTAATGCTTGATTTCAAATGCACTTTAGTCTGGAACATTGTGAAGGCTTCATGTAGATATGAATAATAGAGTATATCATAGTTGGAAAATTGGAACATATCCATGTGGCACTTCTTCTATCATCATGAGATCTGATCTACTGAGTAGTCATCTTGATGTTATAGGAAATATTCACCATGCTTTTGCTGTGCACTGGAGGTTCTTCCACCAAGTTATCTCCTTCTATCTGCATACAATGGTCTCTTTCTGGTATGCCTCAAAGTCTTGAGATTTCTCTTCATATGTTCTTTATTCAATTTCTCTGGAGAACATTTCTTTGTATTCATCTGATGTAGAAATCCAACTCATGGATGTTGCGGATGACTCATGTGGAGATAAGTCTGGTTTACTGGAACAAGTAACCATCATAGTCTTCTCCCTCCATCTAGGAGAACCTCTAGTTCTAGGTCTCATAATTCTTTCATTCATAAGTCTTCCATACACTATTCTTCATCATGACTTTCAGTTCTTCTACTTGATTGCTTTTAGTGAGTTTATATCAGGCTGGTAATCTTGTGATTCTTGATACAATGACTGGTTGTTCTGATTTCCCTTTATTTCTTGGAATCTTCATGTTCTTCTTCATGTTTTTATTTAGCTCTTGGGTCCATGGAGTTTCTTATAGATTCCATGCCCTAGAGATTCCAGTTCTTCCTTTCATCATAGGGTCACGGATCTAGATGAACAACCAGGGATACTTTAAGGCTTCTCTTCGAGGAATACTTATTGAAATGAACACACATTGTCTTTCATGGTTACTACCATGGATATATACTTCATCATTTTCAATGGATCATAGGATTAGATCCCTCCTAACCCTTGCTTCATGTAAGAGTGCATATAATTGGCTCCCTCCATCTAACAAATTCCATGCTTCCATCTACATCCTTATTGTCTGCTGCAATATATAGTTGCCTCTCTTGTCTAACAGAATCCACGCTTTCATCTTGTTGTCTTCTACAAAACGTCATAAGTATTTTTCCAATTTCCTCTCGATTGTTGACTTCTTTTTGTCTTTGCTTCTTCTAAGTCTCTTCATGATTGATTCGGCTTAATAGCTTCCACATGATTTGTATTTCATCCTTTCATGTGTATTATCTAATGATATCCATTTTTGTTTTGTTTTTTCTTCCATAGGTATAGTTCTTCTTGGAACACATTATCTTCCAAGAGATAGATATACAAGATATGTATAGAGACGATGCAAACAAGATATGTACAAGAAATAAGAAGAGTGTTGTTACATTTTAGAATAATAGGTCTCTTCCATACTGCTTAGTCTTCTTTGTAGGTTCCTTTTCTTCGGCAATTGATGCTTCGTGTTTCTCCTTCCTTTTCCTTAGCTCAGGACAATGATTCTTGCAGTGACCATACTTTCGAAAGTTGAATCATTGTACTTATGAAATGTCTTTCTCTTGATTTGGCTTCCTCCTTGAACCAAACTTCCTTTTGTTCCTAAAGTTCTTGAATCTTTCTATGAAGGCTTGATCGTCGTACTTCTTTTGGGGTTTCTCTTTTGCATTGATCCTTGATTGTTCTTGAGCACAGCAAGTCCAAAGTTCTTCAAATGTCGGATACTCTTTCCTTGTGTCCATGCTTGTGGAAAATGAATCCCACGTCTTGGGAAGACCATTGATTACTATGTTCACCAATTCATTTTTCTGAAATGGTCTATCTAATAGCTTGTAGTTGATCTCTTAACTGAGAGATCCTCACAAAATATGATGTTATGTTGTCGTCATTATTCATCTTCATTTCATGGAGCTCATTCTTCAGACTCATAACTTGTCCAATATTTCTGACTGGGAAGAGATTTGTTAGGGCATCGTACATCTTCTTCGATGATTCAAGATGTGAGATGTAGGGTATCAAGTGGTCTTTTATAGAATCCACTATGATACTCATGGCATTGATGTCAACATCTTTGAACTTCTCCATAGCTGCAACGTTCTGTGGTTCCTTCTCTTTTCCTTCTTCAAACTCTGGTTTCACAATATTTCCTTTCACGATATCCAACACTTTATTCTTGGCAAGGATGAGGTCAATCCTTGTCTTCCACGCTCTGAAGTTAGAGGCTACTTGTTTTCTAACTTCATAGAATAAGTCATGCCTGCTTTGACTTGGTCAAACCCTAGATTTGACCACAAACTTCAATCTTCACGTCTTGGTATGATGAGAGTATCAGGGAATGTGCTAGGCTAGAGCGCACTAATCTATCCGGAGATTAGGTCAATCCATTCACTTAAGGTGCCTCAAAAAGAGGTTTAGGGTTTCTGCAACTGCTCCTACTAGTAACCCTAGCAACAATGTCTTGGAAACTGCTTCTGCTAGTAACCCTAGCAATAGTTCCTCAGCGATCTCAATATCCTAGCGGATATGTTTCCTTCTAGAATTTAGACTGAATGAAGGAGGTGTGGGCCCATAACTTGTTAGAATATAGAAGATTGTGTGCTCATTTTACCATTGATGATACCCTCGTCACCCAACCATAGGCCGAAGCCACCCTCAGAGCACCTTAACCTTGAGTGAGAATTACTCTGGAAGCAAACCCTAGGCTAGATAGCCAAACAAGGTGTAGTGCATCTTCCTTCAAGGATAGTGCACCAACAATAGCTTATCAGATAGTCCAAACCCTAGCCAAGAGATAGTCCAAGCCAACACTGAAAACTAGTTGCTGCAACAGTTGCACCTGCAGCTCTTCTCCACACGTGCGCACCAAAATGGGAACTACAGTGCGCACCATTTGTTGCTCTGCAATTCTGAGATGTGTCAAATGAGAACTAGCGCTCTGTACTTATAGTGGTTCTACCAGATTTACTGGGGCCGACTTCTCCTTCTTGGTATATGTCTGTTCAGTATATTATTATTGATTATGGCCGACTTCTTCTCTTGGAGGCTAATAACCTAATATAAATTGTCGTCTTGAGCCGACAAGACTTATAAGGTTATTAGCCAACTTATTAAGGTTTTCTCTTGCATTCTGGAGTCTCCTATTCTCATCAAGTTCACACGTGGAGGTAAATACTTCCCTTAGCTACTATAATATTAACATTCCCTTCATATTGGTATCTATGTGAACACATCAAGGCATCAAGACTTAGAAAATAACATGTGAACACATCAAGACAAAGCACAAAGCACATAACATAGTGTTTACATGGTTCACCCCCACCCTGGGACTATGTCCACCAACTCTTCTTATTTATTATCTTCAGTCAATAGGTTATAAGCACAAATCCTTCAAAACCCTTACTCCACACAGGACAAAAGATCTTCGCAGCTCTACAGATCCTTCTTCCTTGCGTTACATCACTAAACCTGCTATCGTCTCACACAAGGACTTGCACTCAACTCTGCAAGTCTTACACACAATGCACAAAGCCTTGATCACATAGATCCAACTCTTGGCACTTAGCCTACATCACATAGATATATCATCGACTACTCCTTTATATGGCCTAGACATCTATATCTATATCTATCTATCTATCTATATATATATGTATATATATATATATATATATATATTACAAAATATGCCTAAACATGGGTAAACCCATGGGCCGACATCCTATTCCCGTTACATATTCCCAAAAACCAAAAAATGATCCAAAAGTGGGCTGAGATCCCATGACCTCCGCTTCATCTTGTGCTCCCTCTTCGATAGACTGTCGAAGTTCCAAAATGGGTCAACATGACCAAGAAACTCACAAAACTTGGTCAAGGGCCAATAAGCCCCCAACACTCACCTGTGACTCATCCTGAGTCACTCTGGTCTGCCTAGTTCTTCCTCGAATGCCTCGAGCTTGGCTCAAGCTGCTTTGACTTGCTGCTTTTTTGTGGCCTCTTGTTCAGTGAACTCCTGGATCACTGCATCATTCACTGGCCCTTCTAGGCGATGTTCTATTGTGATGGTGACCTATTCTAGCTATGATCCTTGGCTCTCGACCTCTGTAAACAACAGACATGCCTTATCTTGTACTGGTTGGAGCTATTGGGTTAGTTACCTCACTTTGATTTGGATTGTATGGATCTATTGTTGGGCGGTATGTTTCCAGTGAGACCTCTTCATTCTATCTACAACCGATAAGGCCTTCATTTGTGCCTGAAGTGTGTCTGCGTGCTGCTTCACTTCCTGGAGTTGTGACTCTAGCGCCTGTAACTCTGGGTTCTCAGTGAAGTTTTCATAGATATGAGCATTGTGTTTACTCAGTTTCTTGCACTCCAAGGCAAGATCTTTTAATCTTTCAACTATGCTATGGGCAGTTGCTTCCCTAAGGTCTCTTACATCTTGAGCAGTCTCAGGCACAATGGGGAGCTCCAAGTCTGCTATGCATTGTTGGGGTTGTTGGATTACCTCTTCAAGTTGTGCCACCTACTATGGAATTTGTTCTTCGGCCTTTACTTCAAAAATAGTCACAGAGCGAAGTGCTCTATTGACCATTTCCTTAACTTCAAGTTTCTCTGCAAGCAAATTTTCCTTACTTTGATGTAACTGGGATTTTTCTTCATCCCACTTCTCTTGCAGATCAAGATTCTCTCCTTCTACAGCACTGCATTGGTCCTCAAGGGATTTTTTTACTTGCGCTAAAATCTAGGTGGCTTGTGTTATCTCTTCCTGAGCTTGTCGAAGGTGAGCTTCGACTGTATCAGCGATGTGGTGGAGTTGAGCTGACTCATCACCTAGTTATAATGTTCCTGTTGATAGAGGCATGGTAGGAACTGTGTGGCTGGACTGTAATGTCTGTTGCATCCCTTGGAGTTCAACCTTGATCTGACTGAACACCTCCTCATGATTATCTTCTTTCTTCTCTGTTATCTCCAACGAAGCATCGTTCAGTGTTGTGACGATAAAGTTGAAGTTGTTTAAGGTGAGGGTGGTCTCAAATTTTGTCCTGGTTGCTTTTGATTTCTTCCTTGAAGAAGGTTTTGGAGGGTAAACTTTCCTTTTCTTCGAGGGGTCATCCTCATCTCTAGGTGGTGTAACCTTTCCTTTCTTCTGTTCCACTTATGCACCATCTATCTCTCCACCATCACCTCTTGGCTCTGTTGAGATGGAAGAAGTCTTCGTTGAGGTACTACTTACATCTTGAGCTTCTTTATTTTTCTTGGTCTTTCTCAGTCCAGGTGTATCGTGCGCTGCTTCTGGACTGTTAATATCATATATCTTCATGGGGTATGTTTGGATGAGGAGGTATGCCAACCACTCCTTGGTGATTTCCTCCAAATCCTCCTCTGTCAACTTGTAATATGATTGCAGTTGTTGTTTGTACTCATTAGTAGTCCTCTCATCGAAGATGCTTCTACACCTGTAGACACTCCTCTCTTTGACATGACTCTTTCAATCATTAATTCGAGGAGAACTTCCGTTACTGATTCTTCAACTACGATGAGCTTGTCGGACATACGCGCTCGGGATTGAAACTATCAGGGTCACAATTAACTCAGATACTAGACTAGAATAAATAGCAATAGCACAATGATCACTGTATACAATTCGCTTAGTCTATGAGCTTCAAATTCTCATTTAGAAAAAGTGTTCTCTATACATGGCGCGACAGGACAAGTAGGCAACTCGGAAATGGTTCAATTGCAATGGTTATGAGCCTCCATTAACTCTTATTCGATCTGTTATGGTGCAATCTAATGGTCTGATGACAGACCTTTATTTCCTTTTTTCTCATTCGTAGCATTGGTCGAATGGTTATAATCTCCCCAACGGCTATATTTCTTTGCCATGGCGAAGTGCCATGTGTCGCTATTCTGATATCCCAGTGAAGCTCCAATTCTGCAAATTTTTTGTCTACGAGGTTCCTTCTGGAACCTTCTACAACTTATCTCTCTTCTTACCTTAGTTTCCTAGCCTTCTTTTGAGTGAGCTTCATCTCGGTAGTTCATTTTCCATTCTGATTCTTATCTTCTTTTAACATAGTCACTGCGCGTTGTTGAGATTCTTTCCTAGTATTCAGGGGTAATACCTCTTGTTTACCTAGAGTAAGTACTTCAGTCTTATGTGGGTCTTATAGTGTTCTTTCATCTTCGACATTAAGGTCTCTAATGTCAAATAGCTTCAATTCATTCTCCTATTCTTCGATCAAGTGTGTGATCCTCCTAGTCATGAAATATTTTAACCCTTGTTTCTTCTACTCTAATACTTCTTCTTCTTTCTTTCGTATGGCTTGATCTTTGTCAATCCAAGGTTTTCCTATTAACATGGTAAATGGGGTGTTGTCTTCAAAAAATTTAATGATCTCAAAATCTTCCTCTATCGAAATTCCATTGACGGTCATAGGTATCTGAGCAAGCCTTTCACATAGGTTTACCAATTTTCCTGTAAACAACCCTAGTCCTCCTAATGAAGGAATCATATCAGGCCTCCATATAGCTTCCCAAGTTCTCTCTATCATGATATTCACCCATGTTTCTTCATCTAGAACATAGTCAATGTCAAAGTCTCTTATTCTTGCTTCGATGCATTCATTTTCTTTAAAGATCTATGATAATCTAACATGTCGGTGGTCATCCAAGGTGTCTTTCATCTATAGCAATACCTTCTCTAATTATTTCTAGGGTTCTACTATAGACTTAGTTTCTGGATCTTCCTTACGGTTCTCTTGGTTCAGATTCATTCTTTCAATCTTAGCAATCATTCTAGGGAAATCCAACACTTCATGGTCTAGAGATTTGCAACAAAGACAACTAGGTCTTCTCCCAGGGCATTATTTAGCAAGATGTCCTAGTTTTCTACAACTTTAACAGAGGTTTAATACTCTCTTTCTTTTAAATGATCCCCAACCTCTCTTGTACTGCGCACTAGAATCATGGTAGCTAACCTGCAACAAATTATTTCTAGGATTTTGCATCCATTTGTTAGTCCAAACATTCGTTCTATGCATAGGTATAACATATATTTCATTATTATTATCAGATATACTCATATCAAACCTTATTTCATCTATTAATGTCCTAGCTTTCAAACTAGGACATACTCTATTAAACATACCTAGTTTCGTACTTGAGAAACAAAAAACAAATCACTTATCTTACTTCTATAGAGCACAAAGATTTCAGATCTAAAACTTTTAACTATTCTTACCTTTGTCAGAGCACAGAGCCTGTAGATCTTACCTTTTTTAATCAGACATTCTCACTTTTACCTTTCTTAGAGAACAAAGCTTCCGGATCTTACCTCTTTTCTTCAGATCTGATCTCCTTTCTTTAGATCGAACTTCTTAATCTCAGATCTGATCTTCTTTCTTCAGATCAAGCTTATTTCTTTAGCACAGAGCTTTATAAGTCAAGTAGAATGTTTCACACTAGGACAATAGATCTACACATAGAGATTTCACAGTTTCAAGTCAATTTTTTTCACAAAGATTCTTCTTTCTTAGTTCCCAGCGATCACAGTTTCAGGTCCCAGCAACAGAACCATTTGTTGGCACAAGGGTAGACCCGGGGTTCAACTCTACAATAACGCACCAAAAAAGCCCTAACTATCAGACCTTTTGGCAACACCTGTGAAGCAGATGAAGTCTCACCCGAGGTAGAGGCAGGGGTGGTTGTAAGACTCAGGTGTCTACAACCTTAGTTGGGACACAGATCTATGATTATATAACTTAATAAAGCACTTAGTACCGTCAGTTCCTCAATATGCAATCAATATCTACTTCGCTGATAAAACAGAGCTTTGCAGCATTCACACTAATCTAAATTATTTAATCACTTAGCATATAAATGGATCAGAATGAGCATATTAAGCATGACTATCTTGATCATATCTAATATTCTCACATATCATAAGCACAAAGAAGAATTAGATCTATCTAAACATATCAAATTACTTAGCAAATAACATGTGAACACATCAAGACAAAGCACAAAGAAACATAACATAGTGTTTATGTGGTTCACCCCCACCTTGGGGCTACGTCCACCAACTCTTCTTCTTTACTATCTTCAGTCAATCGATTATAAGCACAAAGCCTTCAAAACCCTTACTCCGCACAGGAAAAAATATCTACACAGCTCGCTAGATACTTATTCCTTACGTTACAACACTAAACCTCCTATCATCTCGCACAAGGACTTGCACTTAGCTCTGCAAGTCTTACACACAATGCACAAAGCCTTGATCACACAAATCCAAATCTCGGCACTTAGCCTACATCACATAGATATATCATCGACTACTCCTTTATATGGCCTAGACATCCATATATATATATATATATATATATATATATATTACAAAATAGTCCTAAACATGGGTAAACCCATGGGACGACATCCAATTCCTGTTACATATTCCCAAAAATCCAAAAAGGATCCAAAAGTGCGTTGAGATCCTATGACCTCTGCTTCGTCTTGCGCTCCTTCTTCAATAGGTTGTCAAAGTTCCAAAATAGGTCAAAGTGACCAAGAAAATCCCAAAACTTGGTCAAGGGCCAACAACTACGTCTAAAGTGTCCAGGAGAGGTGGAAAATATGGTTGAAGCAATTCCACATTAAATATTGGGTGCAGGCCAAGGAAAGGAGGAACACTTAATTCAAAATCATTCTCACCCATATCCTTGTTGATGGTGTAAGTCCCATATTAGAGTGGGCGTATCTTCTTATGGGGTCCTATGAGGCCCTCTTTCTATGAATTCAAACATACACTATCTCCCACTTGAAAATTGTGTGACCATACCCAATGTTTATTGTGGCACTACTTGTACTTGACATTGGTTTTTTGCAAAATATCATGAAATTGTTGTTGGATGTGTTGGATTCGCTCAACAAATTTGGTTGCTCAATCAGCCTTGGTTTGAGCATGGGAAGACTCTTCCTATGCAACTGCAATGCAAAGAGCTACGTCAATGGAGGCCAATGGTTGGAACCCCAAGCACATCTGAAAAAGGGTTGTGGCCAACAAAGTTGTGGAGGGATTTGTTGTCTCTATGTTGAACATAAGGAAGTTTTTCATCTCATTTGCGTGGATGTTTGGAATTGTACATCTTCAAGATATGGATAATCATCTTGTTGAGTATCTTTCTTTTTCCATCAGTATGTGGGTGGAAGGCATTCGATTTGGTCAGTTTGGTGTCCATCATCGACCATGGGCTGGAAAAAAAAATTCTCAAGAACCTACTATCTCGATAAAAGATATTGGTTCATGGGATCCCAAAATGAACCCAAACGTGTTCAAAGAAGAGCTTGGCGGTGGCCTCATCTATGATACTCTTCCTTCAGGGTGCCAAAACTGTCATCTTAGAGAATTGATCAACACCCACAAAGACACAATTGTTCTCATGATTGGTTGAAGGAAGATCTAACATGTAATCCATGGAGATGGGCTACCAAGGCCTATATGGAGTAAGTAGAGGGGTGTATAGCCTATGTTCCTTGATGGCGAGATTGGAAATGGAAGAGTTAGTGCAAGATTTGATGTACTTGCAGACATCTTGTCAAATATTCAGTCAATAACAATGATTTTGTAGTACTGCCACTATTTGTCTAAACCAAAATGTCATGGTACACAGTTGTAATGAGCTACCAATATCATCTTTGCATGCTCACTTGAAGGAACACAAAGATGGATCATATGGCATAGCAATCCGTCCTAAAGATGAAATTATGGAACTATTGTTTATGTGTTCAATGTCTGATAGGAAGTAGCAAAGTCAAAGTCATTATTGTATAATTGTGACCACCCGCACGTCTCATTCCCATAAGAGTTAAGAACTATGGTTATTGCCACAACTGTGGGTCAACCAAGGAAATCTGCGACATGGTTGGTGTTGTCCTTCTTGTACTTGATGTTCAAGTGGAAATTTTGCAGGTACATGGACCACTTCTTATGGAGGTCATTTTGTAACTTTCCTTGTGTTTGAATCAATTAGAGAGGCCTATGATCAGTGTGGATTATTATTTCCTTCCTTGGAAGGTTATTCTTCCACTATCGACATGCCTGCACAATGGATTACATATCTTTGTTCTAGGTGAGCTATCTACAAACAACATTAGATAGTGTTTCATTGTGATAGGTTACCAGATTCCCATTTTGAGCAAGGACTACACTTATAGCATAATTTGAAGCATCTGTCTCAATCTCAAATGGTTGTTGCAGGTCTCATAGAATAAGGATTGGTGCTGAGCAGAGGCACAATTTCAGATCCTCGAATTGTTTATGTTGGGACGCATCCCACACAAACTTTGTCTTTTCTCCACCCTTGGTCACCTAGCTGAGGGCCCAAGAGATATGAGAGAACCCCAACACAAACCTACGGTATAAATTGGCAAGGCCCAAGAAGTTGTGGAGCTTGATCATTGTCCTCAGGGCCAGCCAATTTCCATTGACTTGGATCTTGGATGGATCCACATGCACACCCTGCTCATCCACAATGTATCCAAAATATTATATTCTCTGCATGTTGAAGGAACAATTCTACAAATTGGCATATAACTTGTGTTGTCATAGGGTGCCCAAGACCTGCTAAATATGCTTCAAATGTTCCTCCCAAGTTTTGTTTAATATGAGGATGTCATCCAAATATACAACAACAAAGGAGTTTGTGAATGGCCACAATATGTCATCCATCATCTGCATGAATGTGGTCAGGGAATTATTCAAGCCGAAAGGCATGACCATCCACTCAAAGAGACCTTCTTTAGACATGAAGGTTTTCTTCCATACATCATTTTTCTCAATCAGCACTTGGTGGTATGCTCACTTTAGATCAATCTTAATGAATAACTTGTATCCCTTGAGTTGATCGAGAAGATCATCAATCTGAGGAATTAGGTATCAGTTCTTGATTTTGATCTTGTTCAAGGCTCTATAATCAATACAAAGTTTCCATATCCCATCCTTTTTCTATATCAGAATAATTGGGCTTCCGCAAGGTGAGGATCTTGGTCTAATGTGGCCCTTCAGAATTATCTCTTGGATATGGTGTTTGATTTCTTCATTCTTCATAACAAAACACATATACATAGGGTCATTAGGAATAGGAGCATCAGGTTTCAAATCAATTGAGTCATTTACCTAACATCGCACAGGCACCGTAGTAGGTGAGGAAATATGTCTCTGTACTCTTCTACTATCTTGTCCACCTATCATTTTTGTGTAGAGAGACCATGTGCATAGGTTTTGGAGGTTGCAGTGAAATTCCATTCCCCTTCCGACCAAACCATAAATATGACAAATTTCCCAGTCTAAGAGACCACCTTTCTGCATTGCTTCACAGAAATCAAAGCGACTATAGCAGTTGGGACTGCCTCTGTTACCCAGTAGAGTTGATCTCCCAAACTAATAATGACACTACACGGCCTAGATTCATAAACAACATGATGCTTCTACATATATGGTTGTCTAAACAAAGCATCACAAACTTCAAGGGAGGAAACATCATACAATACCTTGTCTTTGAATGATTTGATTCCATAATACATGTGACATTGTTGGTTGACGTGGATGTCCCATCCCTAGCTGAGCCAACGGATGGTATATTGTTGAGGATGCGACATTGTTTTCATGTTCAACCTCTTGATGACCTTTTCTAACATTAAGTTCTTCTGCCTACCACTATCAACAATGAAATGGAATGGAGTCCCCTTCACCCACATTTGTGAATGGAAAAGGCACTCCCCTTCTTTAGGGTCCACTTGTTCCTTTGGCTAGAATTTTTTGGTAGCAATGGTGAAACTGGTTTCTGTGTCAATGATACGTTTTCCCTTTTTTGGTTTTGAATCAGATTCTGAACCAAAATCTGACCCTAAGTCTTTCAACTCAGCCAACAATGACTTTTTGGAGTGACATTCATTAGTATTGTTCCAAGGGCTTTGATAGGATATTTAGACACTTAGGAGTTAGTTAAGATCTACTTGGTGTAATGTGTCATTAGGTAAAAGTGTGTTTCTTAGTGTGTTTCTTTAGTATGCATTAGTATGTATTTGTAGTTAGGAAATCTAACAGTCACGATATCTTCCTGACATAGGTTGATCTGACGGTTCATATTCTCCTTGATCTTAATGGCCATTGATTTGTGGCTTAACACCCGATTGGTCCATGATCTCTATTTAAAGAGCATGGAGGTTCATTTGTCGATGATCGATTGTGAGAAATTGTCTTGTAAAATCTCTCTATAATTGTTTTATTTTGCATTAATAACACTAGTACATATTGTAAAAATTCTGACGTTTTATTTGCGGCATTATGGATAAAATTGTCCATATTGTCGCAAAATAGAGGAAATTTAAAAAAAAAAAAAATCATATTGCCCGATAATGTCGGTCTTGCCACGTTAATGTCTCTCTTGCCACGTTGACATCTCTCTTGCCACGTTAATGTCTCTCTTGCCACATTTTTAACATAGACGTCGTTCTTGCCACATTTGTGAAGATTGATAGACGTTAACGTCATTCTTGCCACAACATATAGCCTTTTATATGTTGTAACAATGAATTATCTATAGTAGATACATCAGATTATTAGTGTTTCCCAGACTTGACTAGCCAAGTTAGGAACATTACATCATCTTATTGTAGGTTATCCACAGTTTGGGAGGAGGAGCAATTTGGCTAAGAGGCTCTTGGATTTGTTCTAAGGGGGGCGATTTACCTTTCTCTGCAGGGCCATGGCACTAGGAGGTTGGATGGGATTTATTGAGAGTCGAACCCTCTCTTTCATGAGAAGTGAGACCATTGTGAGGGAGCCGTGAGGTTTGGAGTAGGCTACATGGCCCTTGAGGAGGCTACATGGGGTAGAGGAGGGCCACGGGCCCCTTATTGCTGAGCAGAGAGGGTTTGGTGAGAACCGTGAGTCCATTTTCCAAGTCATGAGGGTAAGAAGGAAGGTCGTGGGGCCTCTTTCAGATTGGTGGAGGCTTTGTAGGAGGGTCGCAGCCCTGTTCTGTGAATTTAGGGGATCAAAGGAGGCTTGGGGACCTTGAAGCAACTCAGAAACACTTGTTGGGGAGACAGTGGCATTATCCAGGTTTTGTTTGAGTTTTGCGGTAATTTTGTTGATGTATTATAGCTGTTGTAGTAGCCAATAGTTGTTTATTCTTGTTGTGTATCAGATTTCATGCATAATAAAATGCCAAATTTGTCTCTTCAGTCTTATGTGTAATTCGATGGTATGCAATATGTTTGACGAAATGCCCACCAGAAAAATACATGCAAATTGTTTGTAGAAAGCACTCAATCAACATAATAACATATGTAATGCAAAACATTTGACAAAGGCATACAACCAGAACAATAAAATTGAAATCAAACACAATATCTTAGCACAACTCTATTGGGGTATATTATATAGTTGGCAGAGTCTCAAGCTACTATAGAATTTAGACAATGGAATTACAAAATCGACCACAAAATCTAAACCTTACAAGCAATTGATTTGATGTATTTAGACATAATTAAAAACAAAAACAAATATTCGTCTTTGGACATTTGAAAAGGAAAATAGAAGCATTATGCTTTGCTGACTGACGAGATGGCATTGGTCACCCCACTTTGCATTGCTATCAAAATTGTGCATAGTTAACAACATACACACCTTTTATNCAATACCTTGTCTTTGAATGATTTGATTCCATAATACATGCGACATTGTTGGCTGACGTGGATGTCCCATCCCTAGCTGAGCCAACTGATGGTGTATTGTTGAGGATACGACATTTTTTTCATGTTCAACCTCTTGATGGCCTTTTCTAACATTAAGTTCTTCTGCCTACCACTATCAACAATGAAATGGAATGGAGTCCCCTTCACCCACATTTGTGAATGGAAAAGGAACTTCCCTTCTTTAGGATCCACTTGTTCCTCTGGCTAGAATTTTGTGGTAGCAATGGTGAAACTAGATTATGTGTCAATGATATGTTTTCCCTTTTTTGGTTTTGAATCAGATTCTGAACCAGAATCTAACCCTAAGTCTTTCAACTCAACCAACAATGACTTTTTGGAGCGACATTCATTAGTATTGTTCCAAGGGCTTTGTTAGGATATTTCGACACTTAGGAGTTAGTTAAGATCTACTTGGTATAATGTCTCGTTAGGTAAAAGTGTGTTTCTTAGTGTGTTTCTTTAGTATGCATTAGTATGTATTTGTAGTTACGAAATCTAACGGTCACGATATGTTCCTGACATAGGTTGATCTGACGGTTCATATTCTCCTCGATCTTAATGGCCATTGATTTGTGGCTTAACACTTGATTGGTCCATGATCTCTATTTAAAGAACATGGAGGTTCATTTGCTGATGATCGATTGTGAGAAACTATCTTGTAAAATCTCTCTATAATCGTTTTATTTTTCATTTATAACACTAGTACATATTGTAAAAATTCTGACATTTTATTTGCGGCATTATGGACAAAATTGTCCATATTGTCGCAAAGTAGAGGAAATTTAAAAAAAAAAAAATCATATTGCCCGATAACGTCGGTCTTGCCACGTTAATGTCTCTCTTTCCACGTTGACGTCTCTCTTGCCACGTTAACATCTCTCTTGCCACATTTTTGACATAGACATCGTTCTTGCCACATTTGTGAAGATTGATAGACGTTAACGTCGTTCTTGCCACAACATATAGTCATTTATATGTTGTAACAATGAATTATCTATAGTAGATACATCAGATTATTAGTGTTTCCTAGACTTGACTAGCCAAGTTAGGAACATTACATCATCTTATTGTAGGTTATCCACAGTTTGGGAGGAGGAACGATTTGGCTAAGAGGCTCTTGGATTTGTTCTAAGGCTGGCGATTTACCCTTCTCTGCAGGGCCATGGCACTAAGAGGTTGGCTGGGATTTATTGAGGGTCGAACCCTCTCTTTGATGAGCAGTGAGACCATTGTGAGGGAGCCGTGAGGTTTGGAGTAGGCCACGTGGCCCTTGAGTAGGCTACATGGGGTGGAGGAGGACCACGGACCCCTTATTGCTGAGCAAAGAGGGTTTGAGAGGGTCGTAGGCCCATCTGGTTGAATCCGTGGGGTTTGGTGAGGACTGTGAGTCCATTTTCCAAGTCATGGGGGTAAGAAGGAAGGTCATGGGGCCTCTTGCAAATTCATGGAGGCTTTGGAGGAGGGCCGCAGCCCTGTTCTATGAATTTGGGGGATCGAAGGAGGCTTGGGGAGCTTGAAGCAGCTCAGAAACACTTGTTGGGGAGACAGTGGCATTATCCAGGTTTTGTTTGAGTATTTTTGCTGATGTATTACAGCTGTTGTAGCAGCCAATAGATGTTTATTCTTGTTTTGTATCAGATTGCATGCATAATAAAATGCCAAAGTTGTGTCTTCATTCTTATGTGTAATTTGATGGTATGCAATATGTTTGATGAAATGCCCACCAGAAAAATACATGCAAACTGTTTGTAGAAAGCACTCAATCAGCATAATAACATATGTAATGCAAAACATTTGACAAAGGCATACAACCAGAACAATAAAATTGACATCAAACACAATATCCTAGCACAACTTTATTGGGGGATATTATATAGTTGGCAGAGTCTCAAGCTACTATAGAATTTAGACAATGTAATTACAGAATCGACCACAAAATCTAAACCTTACAAGCAATTGATTTGACGTATTTAGACATAATTAAAAAAAAAAAAAAAA
>JZKD02S0826604.1:871510-883810 GCA_000966675.3 Picea glauca
CTCCTGATGATGTTGTAGAATACCCTTCTTGTTAAGGGGGAATGTTGAAATATTGGAACTGCAAAGAATATTCTACTTATTATTGAGTTATTATCTTATATATCAATCCCCTTTTATAGATTGATCATGTCAAGCTTTGTATAAGACCAAGTCCCCTTTTGTGGATTGGTTAAACCTTAATTATATGTTGCTAATTAAGAAGTTGGCCTCTAGGCATAATAAAGTGGTTTTAGCCACTAAGTGAAGAAGTTGGCCCTTCTTTATGAAGAGACACCACCCTAGCACCTACCAGCTAGTATAAATAAGAGTGGAAGGTGCCTCATTAGCTCACTCACTCAAGTCATTCATCTCGTGCGCAAGTTTGAAGGATGTTGCAGTTACCAGTTGTCAGAAGAAGGAAGAGAGAGGAACATTTCTCAATGTTGGATATTCTCTTGTGTTTGGTTTATTATCTTAGCATTGTATTGACAATCTATATTAATGAAGCTTTTGTTGGGTTTTCTCCCCCGTGAGGGTTTCCCAGGATAAGCATTGTGTACCTTGTAATTGTGTATCTTTTAGTGATCTTGCTTATGCTATTATTGTCTAGTGAATTGAAAATAACTTAATAGAAGCTCTAAATTTAACACAGTCCTTCATAGCACACCTTGAGAACAAGAAATACCTCAAGAAAATCCCTTAGACTTCTCTTGCACATCAAAAAGACACCCCAACACCTTTAGCGCACCTCAAATCACTTCTACGCACCTAATACTTGATCTCTTACTTGGTTTCTCTACAAATGAAAAAATGTATCATGTATTTATAGTAATTTTGTCCCCACTTTCAAGACCAACCTGTAAATACTATTGAGCCAACCTAAATTTTCTGGTTGGGTTGTCGAACGAAAATTTTTAAATCTCCTCATTCAGAGGGTGTTAGAGATAATTTAATATACCATTGGAAAGGTCTTATAATAATATTTCCAACCATATAACATGTGCTCCCATTTGAGATATGTATGTAGGGTAAACATTCCTTCAAATATAGGGTATCCAAACTTATAAAAAATAATACTTTCAACAATCTCCATATTGCAATCTTTATCTTGGACATATGGAGGCTTGTAATATTTATGTTGGAAATATTATAGGCTCCCCTTGTCTTTGACATCAATGACAACAATAGGATTGAAAGAGACTACTCTAATGATATCTTGCCATGCATTGGCTAGCATCAACACTCCTCAAACTCTCAAGAGTGAGATTGAACGTATGGTTCAATAAATGCATAAAAGAGTGAGATTAAGTGTATGGTCAAGAGATTTCATAGGTTAGAATCATTCAACCTAGTGTTACACATTATTTTGGTCACTCTAGTGGTGTCTCTACAGTTGTGTGTTCAGGCCCTCATAAGGACCTTTTGCCTAAGAAAAGTGACTGTTGTCTTCTTCCATAAAACATATTTTTAAGATGAGTTCGCAGGCTACATATATTGTAGGGTACGAGAAACCCTGATTCTCGCAGGCTACTCTATATTTAGAGTGCAAGATGTTTGCAGACTACTCTATAGGTAGGGTGTGAACCTACTTCAAAGCTTAAAAGGAAGTGGAAGTTACAAAGGTTTTAGAAGAGGATCTTCTAGAAAATGAGTTGGCATTCGTATGGATGGCATCCTACTGACTTATCAGATTTAGTGGGATCATCCTCATCCCTTTAACCATCTCTCCTTATCCTGTATAATGAAAGGTTTCTCAAGGAAGAGGTTAAGAAAGATTGAATAGAGAATTGATAAAAGAATAGATTCAGAATTGTGTGAGGAATCTTGTTTGAATTAATGCTTGAGGTCTCCATTTGTCCATCAAGCCATAATGGATCTTCTTCATGCAATTTGGAGAAAGTGTGTGTGTTAGAAAAAAGGATCACCAAAAGGGAGCTTGCGAAATCAAGGCGATCTGATTGTATCTTCTACTTCCATTTAATATAATACAGTGGCATGTCCCTTTCCCATAAAATCACTCTTATATTATTGCATAATTCCTTGATCATATCCATAGGTTGTCATTGAATATACTTTACTATCTTCACTTTGGTTGGTTTGTGTTGTCTTGGATCTGATCTCGCAAGAGCACCGGAGCAAAGTAGGAACAACAAAGACCTAAGGAAGCGATATAAAGGTATGTCACTCGTTCCTCTTTTGGTAGTAAATTCAATGATAGTTTCTTAGGGAAAGCATCATGTCATGTCCTGTTTTGTTCTAGATCCAGGTGGATCTAGGGAGATCTGTTAGTGTCCGCATATATAGATTTATCTGATAACAAAATTGGTGACTCCGCTGGGGATACAACTCATTTTGTAGTTTTTGTTGGCCATTTGCTCTTAACTTGCTTTTTTCATTACCAACCAGTCTTTGAGTATATAGGAGACCCTTATAGACTCTCTGGAACCAGAAGTTCACTCAAATTTGTTGTCCTTTTTCCAAATTTTTCTTGATTACAAACCTTCTCGCACTGTACCTCTCTGTGGCCTGCAAGAATCATTGATGTTCGCACCCTATTGTTCAGTTCAATGCAAACTTCTTGCACGCTGCCTGTATCTAGACTGCGAGAATCTTTAATTCTCACATTGTACCCCACTACCAGGCTGCAAACTCATTTGTAAAAGTTTTGGATTAGGTCTTTGTGTCTTTTTGATGCCCGGATTTGTTTAATTACCTGGGGAGAACTTATTTTTCCAGTGTTTGACTGTTTCTTGACTTCAAATCTTGTGGTTGATTAGTTTTCAAAGATCGAAAACTCTTCTTACTCTTTTTCCCAATTTTTGTTTCTTGACCTTTTATCAACAAGGGTATAATCTCTGATTCTGAGATCCGAGTGCTTGTTTGGTCAAAAGCCTTTGATTGGATTAAAATTTGGGATTAATTGTCCTTTTAGATTGCTTGTTGCTTGGAAAAAAAAAATTCATGTGCATTTGAAGAGATTTTTTCTTGTCAGTTTGTTATTTTTATCTTCATTGAAAGATCGATTTGGGTGTTTGTTGAGTATTTTATTTTCATTGGTTGCTTACTTTTTCTTAGTTCCATCCCTATTTTTTGGCTTCTAAACAAAAAAAATTTAAAGAATTTTTCTTTTAAGCAATCATTTATTCAAAAAATATTGGCATTCAAGTATTGAAAGAGAAAAAATAGTGAATTTACATTTTCAATGATTGTTTGGTACTACATTTCAAAAAAGATCGTACATTGTAATTTGCATTGTTCCAGAAAACTCCTTGTTCCCTGCTATAGATAGAATTCATCAAACACAAGTTTGTATCATTCATTTATATTTACGCATTGTTGGGTCAGAGTCTTACACAACATTGGTTTCATTTTCGTCTCCCTTTGTGTAACAACAACCTTTCATAATATCGCGCAACTATAAAATTCAACTAGTAACATTTTCTAGGGCTCTTTTGAACCAACATTAGCTAGGCTAGAGCTTTGGAATAGGCAGTGAGACACACTCTCCAAAGCACAAAACACACAGTAGTATCTTGTGATAGGGAGTGTCAAATTCTATTTGCAACATTTTGTCTTGGGAAGCCCTTCTCACACAAGGGTCAAACCTAAGGTCGCATTGATATTGACAGAGTTACTCACCCTGCTTTGTTGATATCTGTGTAGAGATTGCACATATTATGGGGGTCACTTGAAGGTATACCCACAATGATGAGTGGAAGCCTCTCAAGTTGATTTTGGGCTAGATACCCTGCCCTTGTGTGTGGATCGGACTATCGACTATTCCCCTAGGCATCATTGTTGTTTGTGGTAACTTTAGTAGCCTATCTTCTTAGCGTCTTACACAAGGTGACTGTGGAGGGGTAAGTCTTCATGGTACCTGGAATTGACGTTGGCCAGACTCACTCGGGCTCCTTGGATGGTATACCCACGATTATGTGTGGGATCTTGCACTAAGGTGTAAGTCCGTTAAGCAGGTCGGCAACGTAACTTTTCCACCCTAGCCTAGCCCCTTCTTGTCTCAACGTCGCAACATTGGATTTCATCACCAACTAGTGATTTCAAAATAGGAAGGTCTTGTTTGCTTGATTTTGATTCGTAGATTTTACTAGTGCGTGTTGTTTGTTTCCATAAGTTGGCATAGAATTTCTTTCGTGAGATTTCGCTCGATCACCATTGACCCTCCACGTCGCTCACGTAGAATGCAAGGACTACCCCCAGAAGATCTGGAAGGTTCTCAACCCTTGCCTACCAACTCACCGGAGGGCTCTCCTCAACAGAGTGAAGTCCAAGACATTGCCACTCCATGACTAGAAAGAACCGACTCTTTAGAACAATTCCAAATTACAGATTCTCAAGAGGGCTTGTGACTTTCTCCTAACTCTGTGAGATGTATTGTTGGATTGAATTCATCCAGAGATATTTTTGTTGAGTCTTCTATATTACCAATCGGACCTTTCATAGGCCCTGAAGGTCAGGATCCTTTTTGGACTACTGGCATTTTTAGATGGGATATCTTTGGCTCAGGAGCAGGTGTTGATATCACTGTCACACCTGAGCCACCCGAAACATCTGATCCAGACACGATACCTTTTACTACTGCCTATTATTTCCCTGGTTCGGACGCTCAGCCAGCTGACCATATCTTGACTGTCCCCCTTCAAATGGCCCATTATACAATGGTCCCAGATACTATGAATCTTCATATCGGGAATACGGTGGCTAGCCAGGTCCCCATTGGCACTCCGCTTTTGCCCAAACTCACCCCAACGCTTCCTCCCAGATATCATGCATTGAATGCTTCTATTCTTGTTCCTACACAAATCCCATCTAGGACTCCTGGAATTTCCACTACTTATGGGCACCATCTTGTTCTTGGTTTTATTCCAACACTTCCTTGACCCCCTTCCAGAGGGTATCTTCCATCCCCTATCATAGGAATAGACCCTAGTGGCACCATTCAGTCTTTCACACCTAATTACCAGATTCCTGTTGGCGAACATTTTCACCCTGGAGGTCAAATCCCAATTGGGACACAACCTCCGATTGGAGGGAAACCCCCACCTACCCCATCCACTAGACAAAACATACCTGCATACTTGGCCCAGTATTGGAACTATCTTATCCAAAATAATCCTCAATCAACTGGGGGGGAAAAGCCTCAAGCTAGCTCTTTCATACCCCCTAGTATGGGCCAACCATATCTAGGTCAGTCCAATTCCATTTTGGGATTGAATGTTGGACCCAATGTCCATGTTCAAGGGAACCACCCTAACCAATAAAACCCTATAAATTACATACCTCCACACCAACAAATGAATTTTCCCGAATCTTCGCATTATATGCAAACTGCTTACGGTCCTACTGGCATACCTATGGGACTTCCTCCCCAAAGTCACCAGTACCCCCACATGAATAGACAGTTACCTTTCTTATCCACCCTGGACCTCTCTGATCTATCTAGAATTTTAAACGATCCTATCCGTCACTCTCCTCAATGGCCCTCCATACCAGCCAAACCACCTTCCAACATTCCTAAGTTCGATGGTAAACCAGGAAAGGACCCAAAAAATCATGTAATGACTTTCCACCTTTGGTGTTCATCCAACTCTTTGATGGATGACTCTATTCGTTTACGTCTTTTTCAGCGAACTCTCATGCGTTCCACTGAGAAGTGGTATATAGAATTACCACGAGGTTTCTTCGTTGACTTTAACACCCTTGCCATGGATTTCCTCACCCACTACCAGTTACCGATCCAATATGAAACGGGAACCAAAATTTGGAATTCTTTCAAACAAACCAAAGCCACTCATATCTCTGATCACATTCATGAGTGGCGATGGAGACAATGTCTCATCAAACTTGAGCTCCTTGATCATTTACTGGAAGAGTGGTTCATGAAATGATTCATGAATGATATCGCTCATGATATCACCATGGGTGGAGTTGTCACAGAAGAACAAGCGATCAGTCGTGCTCAATACCTTGACCTTGTTTACTCACAAATGGGTACTCTTTACGATTTTCTCCCTAACGCACCTCGTCCTTCTAATACTGCTACTTCAACTACTCCTACTGCTTCTCATGCGGCTGATGGTGTGATTGGCACTTTCCACACTCAACCCCATTCCGCACAAGCCTCTACCACCAACCCCAAGTCCATTGCTTCTAATGTTCAACATGATCTATCTCCTACTCCTCCCGCCGACAAGACTTCTGAGGTGAGCTTTGTTCAATCTACCCCTGTCGGAAAGAATAAATCCAGAAAAGGGAAGGGTAAGAATAAGGAGGATAAAAATAATCCACAATCTAAGAAGACCAAAACACAACCTGTTGACAATAAGGATAAGCACAAACCCTGATACCCTTGTCTTATCTGTGGTGATGATCACTACACTAAGGATTGTCCAAGACGAGCCGAGGTTACTAAGTTCCTTCAAGGGACCCTAAAACCTCCTACCTCAGTTGTGTTTTCACAACCCTTTCCTTCTCAACAACAGGCCCAATTGGTAATTCATGTCCAACCTTCCCCCTTCACTACATCCTATGTCTTAATGTGTACAAGTGATTCAAAGAAGAATGACGTCACACTTACCACTCGAGCCAAATATTATTCTTCCTCCAAAGAGAAGGTTGATGAAATACCTCCTTCCTTGGTCCAACCATCTCTATTGGCTCCACCTACCAATGGTCCTCTTCATCTCGAACGACCGACCCTAGACATAGTTCTTCACCCTCCCCCGAAGGGTGTTGTTCAAAAGTCTTCTTTCAATCCTCATGTGCGTGCTACCCAGAACTACAGTATTGTAGAAGATCTAGCCCAAGCACCATCCGCGATGTCATCCCTCGAAGTCCTTCAGAGTTTTCCCACAAAACGGAAGGCACTGTTGAAAGCTATTAGTGGAATCGACCCTACAGATACAAATTTAATAATTTTTGACTTGGAAGATCACATTCCAAGGTTACCCCCTCAACTTGCATTTCAAATACAAGTTATTGTCTCTGACAAGAACATTTGTAGAATAGTTATTGATGAGGGTACCTCGACGTGTGTCATGTATATTACCTGCTGGAAATCCATCAGCTCTCCTCCCTTAATCGAATCACACAACATGCTCAAAGATTTAATGGCTTTGGTTTTAATCCTTACGGTGTTCTCCCTTCGTTGCCTATTACGTTAGAAGGAAAAATGGTCAACGTTGAAGTTGAGGTCTTTGACACTCCTCTCGATTACAACCTTCTACTTGGTCATAGCTGGATCGATTCCATGCATGTAGTTGTGTCCACTCTTTTCCATGTCGTACGTTTCCCACATCAAGGAAAAGTAATTACGGTGGACCAATTGGCCTTCTTCAACTCTAATACACGTACCAACAATGCTCCTTTTATTGTAAAAACCCCGCCTAGATATGAGAATGTCGACGTGGGTCTTCTTAAAGATTCCTTTTTGATGGGTACTTTCCTCATTCCACCACCCTATATTCCACATCTGTTTGTCGCCTCAATCAACATGATTTCCACCTTTGTTCGTGAAACCCCTGCGTCTTCTGACCCGTGGATAGTACCCAACCCTGGTGATCATCTTCGCTATGGCGACCAAATGCAATTAAGTCCAGTCAAATCCACTTATCAAGTCATTCAATGGGCAACCCCTTCTACCCTCTCTCTTGGTGATCTATCTATGGATCCTTTCTGTGTCATTTTTCCTACAAACGAAATGATTATATCTGTTATGTCCATGGAAGATAACCCTTGGGACAACGGACATCATCGTTCCATTCTCTTCTTGGAACAACACACCATTGAGAGTTACCAACAGATCTCGACTCTGTTGATCGTTGTCGTCATTTCTACCATTCCCGAGTCTACACACGATATGTTCTACGAAGGGAACTTAAGTAATATCTCACCCACCATCCCCTCAACATATCCATTAAACCTGGAGTTGTCGAAAATGTGCATATCGTAGCTTCATGTTCCAATGACGAAGTTGTCACCTACAAGTCTCTTTTTCAAGAATTTCGCTACGTCTTCACATGGAGCTATAAATAAATGCCTGGTATTGACCCTGGCATTGTTGTATGCAAGATTAAGACATACCCGGGTGCTAAACCTGTCCGGCAATGAATTCGTCCGGTCCACCCACGTAAAGTAGTTGTTATCAAACTTGAAGTTCAGAAACTTCTTAAAGCTAGCTTTATTTACCCTATGGCTCTAATTGACTGGGTTTCCAATCTTGTTCTGGTTAACAAAAAACAAGGTACGATCCGCGTGTGCATTGATTATAGGGATATTAACAAAGCTTGTACTAAAGACAACTTTCCCACCCCCTTCGTTGACCAAATCGTCGACGATTGTGTCAGGGGTGAAATATTCTCTTTGATGGATGGTTTCTATGGATATAATCAAATCAATATCGTACCTTCTGACCAACACAAGATCACTTTTATTTGTCCTTGGGGCACTTTTTCCTACCAAAAACTACCCTTTGGTTTAAAGAATGCCAACGCGACTTTTCAATGTGCTATGTCTTATGTCTTTCATGATATAAAGAACATTTTCCAACCATATCTTGATGACCTACTGGCTCATTCCATGCACCGTGTCGATCATCCAGCACACCTTCGAGCCATTTTCCTCCAATGTCGATTTTACCGTATATGCTTAAATCTGCACAAGTGTGTTTTTTGTGTAGAATTCGGTCGACTTCTGGGATTTCTTATTTCACGTCAAGGGATCAGGGTAGATCCTTTGAAGTTCGAGGCGATTCTCAATCTCCCTCCTCCCTCCTCACTTCACCAACTACAAAGTTTGCAAGGGAAGGAAAACTTTCTACGTCGTTTCGTCCCAAACTATGCTGAGTTAACTCTTGGATTTACTCGACTGCTCAAGAAAGTTTATGAGTTCGTATGGGATACCACTGCCAACAAAGATTTTGATGCTTTAAAACTGACTTTAACCCATACCCCACTACTTTTCCCACCCGATTACAGTTGCGATTATTTCTTATATCTCGCAGCCTCGGACTACACCATTGCTATGGTTCTAGTCTAGGAGGATGATTCTCTTGATGAACATGTTATTTATTATCTGAGTTAGAGTCTCACAACTACTGAAACCAAGTATTTACAAGTTGAAAAACTGACCTTGGCCGCCGTCCAAGTTGTTCAACGTTTCTGGCACTATATCCTTTTACGCAAGACTACTGTGATTTCCAACTGCAACCCTATGCAGCACATTCTTACACGCCAATTGCTAGGGGGGAAATAATCCAAATGGATCGTAATACTCCAGGAGTTTGACTTAGAATCCGAACACACTAAGTCCAAGAAATCCTTGGTGTTTGTCAAATTGATATGCGACCTTCCCTGTTCTGAGACAGAAAACGTAGCAAAGGATTCATTACTCGATGAATCCCTTTTTCTGATCAGTTCTGATGACCTTTAGTATGGGGATATCATCATATATCTCCAGACTCATACTTTCTGGCCCGATTTTTCTAGAACTGACCGTCATCGAATATGCTACCAAGACTGTCAGTATATTATCCTCGGTGATACTCTTTATCGTCATGGGATTGACTCCATTTTTCGACGATGCCTCACCTTTGATGAAGCCGAGAAAGCCTTGAATGACTGCCATTCTGGAGCATGTGGTGGTCACATGTCTGGGTATGCTACTACCTAGAATATCTTACGAGCTGGGTATTTTTGGCCTTCTTTATTCAACGATTGTATTATAGTTGTCCAAAAATGCCATGCTTGCCAAACCTACAACAACAAAATAGGATCACACCCTGCTCCTCTACACCCTATAGTCTCTGTTGGACCTTTTGCAAAATGGGGTATCGATTTCATAACATGTCACCCTCACTCGGCCGGGGGGCATGGATACATTATTATAGCCATATATTATTTTACGAAATGGGCCGAGGCGATGCCTACATTCGATAATACCAGAAAGACCGCAACACTATTCATATTCAATCACATCATTGCTCGGTTTGGTGTTCCTCAAGATATCGTTACTGATCATGGTAGCCACTTTAGAAACTTCATGATGTCAGAACTCACCGAAAAGTTGGGTCTTCGCCATGAAAACTCAATGCCCTATTACCCACAGGCCAATGGTCAGGTTGAAGCAATAAACAAAGTCCTCATTACCATGCTTCGACGAATGATAGGGATTCACAAAACGAGTTGGCACATGATGTTGTTTTCATCATTGTGGCTTACCAGACATCCTTCAAGTCTACTACCGGGTTTACACCTTTCCAGTTAGTTTATGGCCTTGAAGCCATCTCCTCGGTTGAATGTGAGATATCGTCTCTAAAGCTAGTCATTGAAATTCTCCCAAACACTTTCGCTGAAGAAGAACGTCTGTTGTATCTTATGCAACTAGACGAAACCCATCGTGATGCCACCCTGGTTATAGAAACCCATAAGAAAGGTGTCAAAGCCCAATACAAAAAACATGTCAAGCCACACATTTTCTCTAAAGGTGATCTAGGTCTCCTTTATGAACAAGATCGAGATTTGTTGGGAGCCGGAAAATTTGAGGCTCTGTGGCGAGGCCCTTACATCATCAGAAGAGTGTTGGAGGAAGGAGCCTATGAGTTGGTGGACTACGATGGTATCCCTTTGAGTGAACCCATAAATGAGCTATACTTAAAGAAGTACTATGCCTAGATCATATGTGCATGAGTTCTTGTATTTTATTGTATCATACTTTTGTGTGTTACTTTAGTGTGCTTTTTCATTATTTGGTTTCTACCCTTGACCGCTTACCTCACGTTGTGCTTGGTTTTCAGATGTCACAGTTTTCACTACCCCACATTGGTTTCACCAATGGTGCTAGTCATAGCACTGAGAACCTTGCTTCTGTTGCATGGGAAATTTATGCACCTACAAACGAACTTATTAGTCTACGAGGTGTTTTCCTCATTCATGTGACCAATAATATAGCATCGTCATTGAGTTGTTGACTAATTCTATTTCGCTTGGTATCCACCACCTAGTTATACAACTTAATTTGCAGCTAGTAGTGCTACAGTTAAGTAATGTCTATGATATCTGAAGTCCTACTTTATTGCAGGTATATCTATGAATTCGCCTTCTGGAACGTCATTTTGATTATATCGAATTTCAACACATTCCTAGATGTCTAAATACATTGACTGATGCTTTATCTAATTATGTGTTAGACAGATATCTGAGACTTTTATAAAACCAATCACACATCACATGTATTATACAAAACAAAATAAGCTGGTAGAAGCCGCATATATATATATATATATAACAATCAAAAGTTTTACAAAAAAAATTTGTCCAAGGACCAAAATATCAAAATATATGAAGCCCATGGCTTCTACAAATTAGCATCATGGATGATGCTCATGGTAACATACAATTGCTCAGGCTACCCTATGGAGTAGTCAACTAAGAGACTCAGACACACCCATAGTATGGCATTGATAACGCCTTGGGATATCCCCAATAGCGATGTCTGGGACATCCGCAGTCAGTCCCTCTAAGTTATGTTTAACTGCCTCGTAGTACTCAGCATCCCATCTTGCCATTGGAGCCACTTCTCCTCATCTCTGAATGGGAGATGTTCCTGGAGGTCGATACAGCCCCACATCTGTGCCGTCAAAAGAAATTTTTAATTAGTCCTTAGATCAAAGACATAAAAACATTTTATATAATAAAATTTGCAAAAAACATTAAAAAGAACAAAATGTGTACTTCTTACCTAAGCCACCCCACTGAGCATCCTCAGGCAGAACCAAATCTAGATCTCCTCGGAAATCCAAGCTGGCATATGCATAGCCATCGATCATCAGCATCTGGGGCCTCAACCAGTCAAAAAATGAATCATTATATTTGATTATAGGCCCTGCTACATGTCAAGCCATGAGGTTACACCACCTCAGCATCCTCAGATCCTGTGGGGCCGGTAAACCCCAATCTACCTGTAGACGCAGCAGTGGGACCCTCTTAAGGAAGAATGACACCAAAGGTTACTCGTACCCAAACTTCTTCAGGTCACCCTTTCTGCACTTTGTTAGTTGCCTCTTCATATTGTAGAGAACCGCATCCGACCAGTTGAAAACCCAACACTCTATGCACTCTATTGCATATTGGAAATAGCTCTGGAGAGCCATGTGTGGAGTAGTGCTCCCGACCATGCATGCAATGGTAAAAAAGATAGTCTGCAAGGTCAGATTTTGGACACCCCAGATGGCGACCTTACCCTTTCTTCTCTCCACCTTAGGAACACAATATTGGTGAACATACTCACTCATAGGAAGTCTCTCGC
>JZKD02S0826604.1:886104-898867 GCA_000966675.3 Picea glauca
AACTAATACACTAATCTAATTAAAACAAACTACTAAATAAATTAAACTAAAACTAAATATAAACTACTCTAACTATTCTATATAGAAACTACTAATTACTATTACACTAACTCTAATAATTAACTGTTTAATTACTAACTAAATTATAACTTATTCACAAATATACACTATCTACAACATGCAGATTTGAATAAAACCTGTAAAACTCATTTGCTTTCTGTCCTAAAACAGCGAAAGATATTTTTGATTTTTATAGTTTTATGGATAAGAAATAAAACTTACTGAAATTAAACGATCTAATATACTAAACACACACACACACAAACACATATATAGATATATAAATATATATATATATATATATATATATAGATATATATATATATATATATATATATATATATATAATTAAAATACTGACAAATATACTAATCAAATGACAAACTGACCTGGAAACGCTCCAGATTTGTCCTGTGTATGTTGACTTCGAAGCTGGTCGGAGGAAGAAAACTCGCACCGGTTGATCCAAAAGCTTTTCGTAAATGATAGGCTGTGCTGCTCTTTGAGTTGTTTACAGGACAAACAAGACATAAAAAATCATCACAATTATATGATTTATAAATCTCTGCAATAAGGGAAACCTGTTATGCAAAAACTTATATTTAATAATTCAACTTATGAAGAAGGGAAACCTGTCATTCACAAACTGAATCACGCAATTGCTATGTTTTTATACAGTTGGAAGAAATTAGATATGGATTAAAGTGATAGAATTATATCATTTGCAAAAGATTAAGATATCTAAAGTAGTCATTAACCAAATACAAATTGATATACATAACATGAAACAAAATATTGATATCATGAGAAGCTAAAGCTGTAACAAAACACCAAATTCTGCCTCAGTCTATATTAAAATTCCATATCCTTGTTCTCCCACGAATGAGGATGATCATTATTACAAAAATGATAGGTATTTATAAGTATCTCCACAGGGTAAAACCTCCCTGTGGATAATATCAAACTGTTTTACATAATCTGGGAGATATCCCAAAATCAACTAAACTAGGAAACTGAAATGACATCAGAATATTTCAAATATCCTCTAACTGCTCATCAAATCCACTACAATTTCGAATTCATCTTCAATAGACCAAAATCAATAACTTAGAAAGATGTTTTAGTATCAAAACAATGAAAATCTAATCTTACAGACTTAGCTACAGAATCATCTGATTCTGTAGCTAGTCTAAAATAGCATGCAGGATCAGAATTGAAATCAAATTGAATCTTTTAAATAAATCAAAATCAATTTTCTTCCAATGATCATTTAAAACGAATCACTCAAAATTTAAATGATTTTATCATTCATCATAAAACAAAATCAAAAGTGATTCAATCGAAAACAGGGGTAAGAATACTTTGTTTTTCAGTTTCCATAAAATCGGGTCAAACAGTAACAAGATTGTTTCATATTCAATTGAAATCGATAATGAATCATATCGTATGTGATACGATGTAATCCAACACAAACATCATCCACTCATTATAGTTATAATGATGCAACAAGAGATTCATATCGTTTTAGTTAGATAAAAATGAAAGACTGTCACGATTATGGTTAAACGAAATCGTATGTAACAGCATTGATCCAATCAATTTTGTGATTGATCCTTGCACAGTCAACAGGTAGGATCGTAATAGAATCAACAGAGGTTATAATTATAAACTGGGCAACAAATCACGACTGAGTTTAATATAGAAACAAATCGTGAATCTAGATACAGTCAATTTCGTTCTTCGAATCAAATTCAAACAACATGTTCATTGCAATATGAATCGAACCGATAACATAGTCGAGTAAACCAATGCGAATTAATTGGCTGGATATAACTGTTATGAATCGAATCTATTCACGATTTGGATGCATATTAAAAGAATCATATTGAACATAATTCAAATTATATTCCTGTTGGTCGAAAATCATATGGACATAAAACCGTGACAGTTAACCATATCAAAATTATTGTCAATCAGAGCGTATACATTATAACCAAATCGAATCGAAATGTGATCGTGTTCATAATTGAAGTACGAGAAACAGCTCCTGTCTAGAATAGATACAAATGACTTCAATCGACAGCAGAGCATCCATTTAAACTAAATAAAACAAATCAAATTCACACCAAGATCAATAGAATCGATGAAAATCCAATGAGAGCTAAACTGGGAAAACGAACTTCCATTTAATCAAAGCATGACTATGTACAGAATGCATATAATGTGATAGAGCAAATCCACGCTGTAATTAGAGCTATTTAAAACCAAATTGAATTCATTATATAAACCTGAATTATTTACAAAAAACAATTGATATCAGACATACATGTGAGAGGTTGCTCAAACTATGCCAACTTAGAATTCACGACTGTTGTAGCTGATTCCACATTTTTAAACAAGATAGAGCCAGTCGTCCTTTGTTTCTTTTCAGAGGCTTGTAGCTTAGCCTTTTGACTGGTAAGCAGTGCAACCTGGTCCTCCAGAGAGTGAATTCTGGACTGTAGGATTGGAACATCAAGATAATATCTTTCTAACCACGAACTACATTGATCACAGGGTGGCACTGTAGGTTTTGACAAAGCAGGAGAGGGTTTAGATGAATGACTGGGGGCTTCACAAGGTAGCTTAATGCCTGGGTAGTTAGGGTCATCTTGTAGGCAGGGGGTAGGTTTGACACAAAGTCATACGAGGGTTTAGCACACAAGCCTTGCGAGTAGGGATATTCATTAGCCAAGAAACGCTCCACCTCCGAATCAGAGTCCTCACTCAACACGATGGGGTTTAGATCGACAGGGGTTTTTGGCTTATTTATTGCCATCTACGAAATTAGATGGGCATTATTTTTTCCTTTGGTGTTTGAGGTGGGTTTGGCCTTAGGATTTTTACCCGTAGACTTGACAATCTCAACACCCTTAGGCACAGAGTGGGGTAGGTCGATAGGTGAGTCAGGCAAGGGTTTAGGTAGCAGGATGTTGTAGGGTACTAGGGGTACAGACTTGTCTTCGCTCACCACTGGTTTATCGACCTGTGGAGGGTTCGAACCTTCAAAATCATTCCGAGCAAGGAAATTTCTCCAACAATCTCCGCGTAAACCCAAATGACAGACCACAATAATCTTAACCAGCCCATAATGAAAAAGGAAACTATCAGCCTGGTTCTTTTTGTACTTCTTGGACATTTTAAACAGGATTCTATGCAGATAAAAGGGCATATTAAGTTGATAACCCATAAAGACCATAAGCAAACGAAGGTTGTGTAATAAAAAAAACCCGTATCGACCCTCGCAGGTGATAAACTATTTTATTATCATCAATAAAATCATGCCAACGCTGCTTAAGCATGGTCACGGGCAAACCTTTATCACAGGAGATAACTTTCCGTGACTGAAAGAGCAGTGTCCAAGGGACCTCCTCTACTTTGCAATTCTTGGACCATCGTTGTCCAGTGGCAGGCAAACCAGTAGCAAGACTAATAAACTGTTCGTCAATTTCCAACTGCACATCGTCGACCTTGGCTCGACAGCCATCAAAGGTCGTGGCGAATTGTCGAGCTATGCAGAGGTTAAAACCCTTGAATTTTTGTATAAATGGCAGCCACCCATTGTTCTCAAGGTCACTGCGGGCACTGTCAAACATCAACAAAGCCTACTTACCATTGGGTTCAACCCTCACGACTGGGGCCATGGCGAGAGCACATGGTAAGGGTTTGGTTCGATTTACCAATGCGCAGGAGCAGAGTCATACGGTGTAAAAACAATGAACGATCAAAGGGGAAGCATTAATGTGCGCATGCGAGGGTGGTGGAGTTATTCACCGCCATGCATAATAGTTATGGCAAAGTACAACCGGCGTATTCCATAATTGTTCAAACAATTATAACACAGTTCCAAAAACCATATCATTCAGTCAACCAAAGAATCAAACGGTAAGTGATATGCCAACGCGCCATTGTATAGTTTTTCAAACCATTGATATTCAACGTGAAACCCATTACCAAGTGTTACCAATACTTCAATGTATAAATGTTTAACCAATGTTTTAAAACCATTGTGCCAAATGCCATTCATAAAACTTACAAGCCAAGAGCCACAAAAAGATTATTATAAGGATCATATCGCATATATAAAACAAAAATAAATAATGACCCCTATGTAATTCAATGACTATAAACCCATATACTCAATGTCTCATAAACTTAAAAATCAAGTCATGCAATCAAAAGAAGAATGTCCAAGTGGGCATAGTTTAAAAATCTTTTCAGCCATATAACGATAAACCAAAGATAACTATCATAGAAAATATCGATAAAAAGATGACGACAATTCATATAGTGATCCAAATGTGACCTCAAAAGGAGGATTTTTCACGCTTACAGTCGTGAAAACCTAACGAAGAAAATTTTGCAAGTGTCGCAAGAAATGAAAATATCGTCTATTTGAAGAATGCGACGACAATTTGAAGTTCAGAAGACATAGGTGTAGGTAGCTTATAGGACAATAGAAAAAAATGAATTGGCTGCCAACAATGGTGACACGCTGGGAGAAGCAGTTATCTCTGTTCAAAAGAATTAAATTCATATTAGAGCAGCAAAGAAAATTTCAACTCATAATAACACCAGGAAATCGTGCAAACATCATCATTTACCATCTTTTCCAGCGATGTTTTAAAAGATGAAAACTAATAACAGTCTTAAGATCAGCAAGTCACGATATTAATGATAAAATCTTCAATATTGTTGGCATGGCCACTGCTGCCAGCAGGCGTCCATAGCCTCGACAGGGTTGCCATTTAACCCACTCTGACATCTGTATCCTGTCGAGAAGTTCTAGATCTAAATAAAGGACATTAGAGAGGTTTCTTATATTTTTTGCAGATTTTCATGTACCTGACATTGCTTCGCTGCCAGCGGGCCTATTCAATACCTCGGCAAAGTTGTCTTGGCACCATGCTTGCATTTACACGCTGCCAGCGGACCTATTCAGCATCCCGGCGGGTTTACAAGCACTTCCCACAGCTCTTATTAATATTTTTATTTTGTTTTTCTTTTGTAGATAGCTGAGCGGGGTGACGTTGAAAGTCTTGATATTTTTTAACATATATATATATATATATAGACCTCATCAGAATTTTATAACACTGTCCTTTATTTAGGTCCAGAAATTTTTTATTTATAAAAACAACTTCTTATGACAGGGAGACATCTTTTGAGTCATTCCTTTACGGAAAAGGGATAGCGTAAAAAGATAATAGATGATCATGACAAACTTTGCTCAGAGATCAAAATCAGTAAACTTCTTTCAAACACCAAAATTTTCCAACATAGATATCAAATATATCACTGATGTTTGTACAAACTTTCAGAAGTTATTTCAGCGAAGAAACTTTTCTTCGTTTTTTTCTGAATGGCTCAGTGCACAGGTATGTGTATTTTTCAAAAAGGATAAAAAAACTGATCAATTCAAATCAAAATCAAAATAAAGAGAAAACGAAAAATGCAAGCAAAAATGAAATATTTACATAATAATACAAGGGTAGTTATCAAGCAAAGTATCTTTTTAGGGCTTGGCCATTCACCGGATAGGTGTCAAGCTGCCCTTCAAGATTCTGTAATTGAAAGGAACTAGGACCCAACTTTTCAGAAATTAAAAATGGCCCAAGCCATAAGTTTTGAAACTTGGTGTGCTCACCCTTTCCTTCGTGTGGTTTGTCCCACTTTAAGACGAGATCGCCTACTTCAAAATTTCTATCAGAAGAAGAATTAGAATCGAACCAGCTTTTAATCAATTGTTGATGTTGATCTAACTTACGCTTAGCTTGGGTTCTAACTTCTTCCAACTTCATCAAAGCGTTAATGCGGCTTTCTAAAGGAGGACAATCTTCTTCTTGGACTTTTTGTGACAACTGATGCGAAGGAAGAAGAATGTGAGGTGGAAGAATAGCTTCTCTACCATAAACGAGAAAAAAGGGGGAGTTCCCTATAGCGGCTTTGGGTGTCACCCTATCATCCCATAGTGCATTCAGCAGTGCATTGTGCCAGTTCTTGTGATTTTCAGCCACGGTTCTCTTGATAATTTTGATTAAGTTCTTGTTTGTTGATTATGCTAAGCCATTGCCCTGGGGGTAGTAACTAGCAGAATACTTCAGCTTAATTCCTTTCTCCAAAGTGAACTCACTCATCTCAAGAGAAGAAAAGTATGAAGCATTATCAAAGACTAGACAGACAGGGATACCAAAACGGGTGATAATATTCGAGTTTAGAAAAGCTATCACCTGACTTGTGTTAATAGTTCTTAGCGCAGTGGCTTCGGACCATCGTGTAAAGTATTCTATGGCTGTCACAATATACTTGTGTTGTTGTGAGGATGGAGGGTTGATAGGACCTATGATATCAAGGCCCCATTGCTGGAAAGGAGAATCCACTGAGACGGGTTGCAAGGGAAAGGCTGGTTTTTGCAATCGCCCTGATGCTTTCTGACAGATGATACATTTACGACACAAGGCATGGGCATCCCTAAAAAGTGTGGGCCAGTAGTAACCAGCTCTTAAGACCTTATGAGCAGTGGTGTCACCACCGAAGTGACCACCAGCTTCTCCTGCATGCAACTCAAGTAAGACTTTTTCTGCTTCGTCTTTTTCGAGGCAGCGCATCAGTATGCTGTCAAAATTCTAACGAAACAGTATACCGTTAACTAGATGAAAGGAGGCAGTCTTTAGTCTCAACACTCTTCTTTTGGCAGGGTCAAGGTGACGAGGTGTTGATCCATGTTCAATACATAATCTAATATCGTCGTACCAGGGACTAATGAGGTTTTGTGCACAACAAATTAAACTTTGACCGCGTTGTTCTGGGTTTGACGTTTCACTATCTTCTTGTTGTCCAGGGTCTGAATCAACTACCAATTTACACAACCCTTGGCCTCTCACGATCTGAGCTAGGGTGATCTCTAACTCGTAATCCTGCAAGGAGGTGACCCAGTTGGCTCTCTTCTCTCCTAACTCTTTTTGCACTAACAAGTTCCTAACGGCAGGGTAGGAAACAATGACTTTCGTCCTTGACTTCAAAATATATGACCAGAAGTGTTTAACTGATTTGAAAACAGCGTAGGCTTGCCGATCAACCGCTGGGTAGTTAAGTTCAGCACCTTTGAAAGTAGAGCTCATAAAGGCGATGGGTACTTCGTTGTTATCAGAATTCTTCTGTGTTAGGATTGCGGCATAGGAACGATCAGAGGCAAAAGTATAAAGTGTAAAATCTTGAGAGAAGTCAGGGCTCATGAGAGACGGAGCGTCTATTATGGCCTTCTTTATGGCGTTGAAAGCTTGGTTTTCTATGGGTCCCCAATGATATTGGGTGTCTTTTTTAATCAGATTTTGTAGAGGTCTAACCATTTCGGAGAAACTGGGGACAAATATTCTCACGAAATTAATCTGGCCTAGGAAAGACTGCATGGATTTTTTGGAGGTAGGTGGGGGAAGTTTAGTGATGACTTGAGTCCTCTCGGGGTCAATAATCATCCCATCACTAGACACAATGAATCCTAGGAGTTTACCCTGTTCTACTACAAAGATGGACTTCTTGGGGTTCAAGGAGATGTCGTATTTACGACATCGTAGCAGAACGGCTCGTAAGTGAGCTAGATGATCGTCTTTGTTTTTAGAATAAACAGTCAAGTCATCTAAGTAAACTACTATGGAGTGATTGATTAAGCCTCTAAAAGCAATGTCCATTGCTCTCTGAAAGGTAGCATCGGCGTTAATCAATCCAAAGGGCATTTTGCGATAAGCATAAGTGCCCCACGGGGTACGGAAGGTAGTTTTTAGTTGGTCTGGCAGAGACATCAGGACTTGGTTATATCCAAAGAAACCATCCAGTAAGGATAGCCTCTCGGAACCAGATACCTGTTGAAGGATCTGTTCCATTGGTGGGACAGGATAGTTGTTTTTTTCAGACGCTCTATTGAGGTTTCGGCAATCGACACAAAGTCGAATTTCCCCATTTTTCTTCCGCACTGGGACAAGGTTGGAAACCCATTGAGTGTGCCTAACAGAAAAAATTATTTTAGCACTTAGGAGTTTATTCAATTCTTTTTGAACGGTCGGTTCAAGTTTAGGGTGCATTTTCCTCAGTTTCTGTTGGAAGGGCAAGGTTTGGGGCTTCATTGGGATGACATGCTGTATGATATTAGGATCGAACGTTTTGAGATCATCGCATGTCCATGCAAAGACATCCTTAAATTATTTAAATAATTTAACAAAAGCAGCTTCTTCTTGTTTAGAACATACCAAGCCTAAGTTAATATACTGAGGATTTTCACTAGTTCCTAAATTGACTTTTTCATAAGACAAAGAGGAACTATTAGTTTTACAATTGACCGTCTTTTTAAATTTATCTTCAAAATCATAAAACTTTTCTAATCTAACTATGGATTTGGGTATGAAATTTACCATGTCCGACAGAGCTTCAGGAGATTTCGGATCAGGTATTTCCGTAAAGTCATGCAAATTGTCGTCGTGCGTGCGTTCATCTATCACTGTGCCTTGAAAGGTTTCTTCCATGTGCAGAAAGTCAATGATCTGCTGATCATCGTCAAATACTCTCCAGTTTGTAATATTGTCAGGAATAGATGGTCGAAACAATAGCTCGACAGAGAATGCGTTTGGGGATAAGCCTTCTGCAGGAAGAAGTTTAGAGGCAACATTAGCTAGTAGATCTGCTTCAACATTATTTAATCTAGGAATGGAATTTATATTGAAAGCAGAAAATTTATTCATTAAACTCCATACCTCAGACTGGTAACTTTTGAGATGCGGGGAAAGACAGTGTATCGAGTCCCTTACCTGTCTGACCACTATTTCAGAGTCGCCAAATACAACCAGGTTTTGAATGTGCATATCCAAGGCTTTTCTGAGGCCTTGCAGTAAAGCCTTATATTCTGCAGTATTGTTAGTACATTCAAATTCTAGTCTGCAAGCCATTAATGTCTTATTACCTACCGGATCGATAATGATGCAGCCTGCACCAGCTCCTTCTTTTAACTTAGAACCGTCGAAGTATAGAGACCAAATTTGATTTCCATCGGGCTCATGAGACTATTGCATAGAAACTGTTGGTTGCACAAATGCTATGATCTCGGACTGCTGTTCAGGATTGATGATAGGTGAGACTTCAGCCATGAAATTTCCAAAGAAAGTATCCATCCCTTGGACTTCGGGTGAATCAGCAGGAGGTGTGTATGGTTCATTAGGGTCGTTCAAGTCTATGACCGTGAACTTGAGGTAACGCTCACGATTCACTCTGATCTTGTTGGGCTTACCGTTCTTTGGAAGCCATAAGTGAGACCAGTTTGTTGCGAAGTAACCATGTAGCTGCTCCGACCAGTCCCTGCTCAAAAATAGACCATACACCTCTGGAATATCCACAACAATTATATCAATAACTTGATGAACCTTCAGTTTAGACGATAATCTAATTAATACATTTTTCAGTTCGCCTATAACTTTAACATTTATTCGATCAAGTTGTATAATTTTTAAGGAAGATGGTTCTACTTCAGCGTTAATCTTTTGGCAGACAGACCAAGGTATCACATTGGATGATGCTCCTGAGTCAACCATACAATTATGCACATTTCTGTTGAAAATCTCAAAAGTTAAAAGAAAATGTGGTACATTCTTGCGAGTACTAAGAGTAGTAGCTTGTGGTTTCTTACTCACAAATTCTAATGCTACTTTATCTACATTATTATTTACATTATTTACACTATTTACAGGGGTCACAGGAAGGCTTCATTTATCTTGAGGATCAGGATTGCTTTTAGTGGAAGTCTTCTGTGGAACTTTGCTTTGCACAACCTTGTTACCATTTGAGTTACCATTCTTGCCATTCTCTGAAATATTTTGCAACATCTTCTGTAACAAAAACGAAAACTTCAATAACTCATAAATAGAAATGTTATCCCTTAATTTTTTAAGATATTCAACAACATCGTAATCTAATTTGGGGCCGACATTGCTTTGTTTAGCTTCTGCTGATTTAGATGGCTTTGGAGGTGAAGTTGTAGTGTTCTCGGTAGAAGGCTTATTTACTGTCTTACTCCTAGTGTTATAAGGGTGAACAGTCTCAAAGTTAGCTTGAAAGATGTTGTCCGAGAAATGTCCAAAGATGTTTGGAGAAGACTCTTCTTCTGGAACTGCCTCTGGTTCTACTTCTTCCTAGGGATGTCAGGGGGCATCAAGTTATCTTGGGCTTCTAGAATTGTTTGAAGAGCACATTGCAAGATTTCTAGATTTAAGCCTTCGAGGTTTGGGTTAGGTCGGTTGGTAGGAAAAGGCTTTCGGAAAGGGGGTTTGTAGGGTCCCTTACTCGAAGAAGCTTCTTCAGTTGACCTTTTTAAATATATAACTTGATTAGACAGTTTTTGAACAACTTTAGTTAAATTTTCCAAATCAGAGTTTTCAGGTTGTGTTTTGCTTTGTGTGGGTCTGGGGAGAATTTCAATCTTTTTTTTGGAAGAAGAACTAGTTTCAGTTTCGTTGCTAGAAGAGTCCTTAAGACTAAGTATGTCTTTTTCAATATGGGTAGCCTCCTCGAAGGCTTCTAACAACGTGGCCTTTTTAGACCTTTTAACCCAAATAGATATACTTTGATGTAGAGCTTTAGTGTAGTAAGCTATTACAAGACTCTCATCAGGCATAGAATCTGTAGGGATTCGATTTTTAAGCGTTAAGAATCTTCGATTAAAATCTTTAAATTTTTCTTTCGTGTTCATCTTTAAGCTAGAAAGGTCCATGACTAAGACTTCTGGAGGTTTACCATCTCTGAATTTTTCCAAAAAGCATGACTCAAACTTTCCTCAAACTTTTCCCATGACACAATGGTATGGGGTTGTTGGGAAAAGTACCAAGTGGATGCATTACCCTCAAAAGTGTAAGGGAACAACCTACAGACAACGTCTTCATGTTCAACATTACAGAGTCTTATGGCTAACATAAATTTTTTGATATGATCTTCGGCTATCTATTTTGAATCGGGATCAAACTTGGGGAGCCATTTCTCCGGATGCTTTGGTAAAGGGTGTTGAGCTCTAGGTACAGCTACAGCATCCTGGTCCAACCAGGGTCTAGCAGGGTTGTTCTGATTTGCCATAGGGGAATTGGGTGTGGAAGGCTGAGAAGGTGATTTGCCTTAATTAGAAGAGGAATCTCTTCCAGAAGAGGAAGGAGATGAGGGAGGTGGTGAAGGAGGTATCTGAGATCCTCGTGCAGCAGGATTTAAGTTTGGATCTGTAGGATTCACAGTGAAGTTAGTGTCACCTAATTGTTCTCTGATATCAGAGAAGTCTAAAGGTTGGCCCCATGGATGGTTTGGTCGCCTCAAACTGGCTAAGGCACTATGTGTTCTAATGAGAGATTGACGAATAATCTCTTGTATGTCACCACCTGTAGGATTAGGGTTGTTGGCTCAACTATGATCTGTGGATCGTCGGTTGAAGTAGTTGTTGTTTGAGGGGGAATATTGTCGTTTGAACAGATTCTAGTCACTATAGGTGTGATATTAGGTGGTGGAGGAGTCTTGCGACCGCCTCATGCCATTAATTAAGTTCAGGCCCTCCTTCTAGCGCCATTTGTTGATGGGCGAAATTGACCGTCCATCAACTGAGAGAGTGGAACCGGTCCGGGGTTGTCTAATAACCCAATTCGTTTGGAATGAACCACCCTGACGGGTTTAACGGCTCCGTTGGCCATTCTAAGGTCCTAAGAAAACCAAAGAAAAGAAACTAATCTAAACTAACTAATCTAACTAAAACTAAACAAACTAAACTAAACTAAATAAAAACAAACAAACTAAAACTAAATAAAAGAAACTAAATTAACTAACATTAAAACAAACTATTACTAACACCAAAACAAACTAATACACTAATCTAATTACAACAAACTACTAAATAAATTAAACTAAAACTAAATATAAACTACTCTAACTATTCTATATAGAAACTACTAATTACTATTACACTAACTCTAATAATTAATTGTTTAATTACTAACTGAATTATAACTTATTCACAAATATACACTATCTACAACTTGCAGATTTGAATAAAACCTGTAAAACTCATTTGCTTTCTGTCCTAAAACAACGAAAGATATTTTTGATTTTTATAGTTTTATGGATAAGAAATAAAACTTGTTGAAATTAAACGATCTAATATACTAAACACACATATATATAATTAAAATACTGACAAATATACTAATCAAATGACAAACTGACCTGGAAACGCTCCAGATTTGTCTTGTGTATGATAACTTCGAAGCTGGTCGGAGGAAGAAAACTCGCACCGGTTGATCCAAAAGCTTTTCGTAAACGATAGGCTGTGCTGCTCTTTGAGTTGTTTACAGGACAAACAAGACATAAAAAATCATAACAATTATATGATTTATAAATCTCTGCAATAAGGGAAACCTGCTATGCAAAAACTTATATTTAATAATTCAACTTATGAAGAAGGGAAACCTGTCGTTCACAAACTGAATCACGCAATTGCTATGTTTTTATACAGTTGGAAGAAATCAGATATGGATTAAAGTGATAGAATTATATCATTTGCAAAAGATTAAGATATCTAAAGTAGTCATTAACCAAATACAAATTGATATACATAACATGAAACAAAATATTGATATCATGAGAAGCTAAAGCT
>JZKD02S0826605.1:14463-31346 GCA_000966675.3 Picea glauca
AGATTAGTAATGTTATTTTAATTATGTCGGCTTTAGGACATTATTTGTAATTATACCTCCTAGTCTCCTATATATAACAAGGAGACATTTTCATTTTGAATCATCTTGTACTTGAACATTTAAGTGGGGTAAAAGGAGGTTTGCCCCTCGAAGAGGCTTATTATCTGAAATTATCTCTTTTTCAAGGCATTGAGTACTTTTCCTGAGGTTTTTATATGCTATATTGATGTTTGGTTCTTAACAGTGCCGCAAAGAAAACCCTTGGCATGGGAATAACAAGAGATAGGAAAAAACACAAATGGACATTGTCTTAGGGTGAGTACATAGAGAAGGTGTTGGAGAGGTTTAGAATGTAGAATGCAAAACCAATTAGTACACCTTTGGCCAGCCATTTCAAATTAACTAAGGAAATGTGTCCCAATACACAAGAGGAGATATAATACATGTCTAGGGTCCCTTATTCATCAACAATTGGCAGCTTGATGTATGCGATGGTTTGAAGAAAACCAAATATTGCACATGTGGTGGGATTTATGATTAAGTATATGAAAAATCCAGGTAAAGAACATTGGGAGGTAGTAAAGTGGATTCTTAGGTATTTGAGAAGCACTGCTACTCATGTATTATGTTTTGGTGGTTCAGACATTGTTCTACAGGGATATGTTGATTCAGATATGGTAGGTTATAAATATAGCAAGAGGAGCACCACATGGTATGTTTTTACCGTAGGTGGAACAACATTAAGTTGGATTTCAAAACTGGTTGTTGCACTTTCAACAACAGAAGCAGAGTATGTTGTTTCTATAGAAGCTAGTAAAGATATGATTTGGTTACTGAGGATTACGGAGGAATTGGCAAATAAGAAGGAGAATAATAGTTTATATTGTGACAACGAGAGTGCCATGCATATTGCAAATAACTCAACCTTCCATTCTAAGACTAAGAATATAAAAATTAGGTACCATTTCATATGATCCATCTTGAAAGATGGACAATTGAAGTTGGAAAAGATACATACTAGCCAAAATCTTGCAAACATGTTAACAAAGGAAGTAACCAGGGAGAAACTGAGTTCCTGCTCAGTTTCAGTTGGCCTTCAAGCATGAAGGTGAAGATGATAAATTTTTGAGGTCTAAGAAGGATCATAGTCTAGCAGATACAACATCGGTGGAGTTGTTGTGATCAGTCTCCAAGTGGGAGATTATTGGTTATGGAGCATGCTTGTCTTCCTGATTCAGAGGTCTTTGTTTTCAGTCGTGTTTATACCCCATGAAGACTGTACACCCTAAAATATTGTACACCCCTCCATCCAGGGGGGTTGTAGGGGGGGCTCATCCCCTAGGCTGGGGGGTCCGGGGGCCATTGGGAAACATCCCTCGAGGGAAACATTTCTTTGTAAATGTATATTGTAATTTCATAGTCAATATTGATCGTTCATCGTTAAGTCACAGATCTAATGGTAGAGATTATGTTAGGGATTTTTTCCCTAGAAGGAAACCCTCTTTTATGAGGGAATTGTATTGAAACTATGGATTATTGTGAATATTGTATTTTGAGAGAGGAGACTGTGAGAGAAAGAAGATGAATTTATAGTGGGTGTGTTGTAGGTTGTATCCCTTCATTTTGCTGGATAATAAAAATGAAGGACCTAGCAATTTCTCTGGTGGATGTATCCCACACTGGGTGAAGCACACATATCTGTGTCTCTATTGTATTATGCACCTCTGTGTTTTATTTCCCCATTTTATTTTATTTTATTGCTTTGTGATCCTATTTTTCTAACACAAGCTACGTTTGACTTTGGATTAAGGTACCCAAAAACAAAAGAGTTTACTTTGAGTCCATATATTGATGTACATTGGGCAGGTAGTATAGATTAAAGGAAAAACACTAGTGGATGAGAATTCTTCCTAGGAAGATGTCTAGTGGCATGGCTAAGTAAGAAACAAATATTTATATCACTATCCACGATAGAAGCATAATACATTATTGTTGCATATTGTTCCACACAAGTGATCTAGATGAAACAAACCCTAGAATATTTACAAGTGAAATATGATCATCCAATCACTATCAATTGTGATAACACCAATGCTATAAGTATCTCTAAGAATCCTGTAATGCACTCCAAAACCAAACATATCTTAATCAAATACCATTTCATCAGAGATTAGATTACTCAAAAATTGGTGACAGTGGAGTATGTAGACACAAAAGAACAAATTGTAGACATTTTTACAAAACCCTTACCCAAAAGTACCTTTGAAAATATTCAACAAAAATTGGGAGTAATTCCCATACCTCATTAAAAACCAAAAAATCAGAAGAAGGTGCACATGGACAAGGAGAAAGTCACATAAGGGGGAGAAAATAAAGTCCCTTATGTCATTGCTATCAAAGGGGGAGGATCAACAGTTAAAATAAAGGGGCTCTTACTATGTTTCCATCAATGCCAAAGGAGGAGAATGTTGGACAATGTTTCCATTGATGACAAAAAAGAGGATGAACCTAATTGATCAAAGAGAAACTCAGAAGAGGTTGCAACACAACACACATGCATAACATAGACTAGTGGAACTCCATAGTCATTTCAATCGACTATCGCGATGTTGGGAACTTGTGAATCTACAGTCGGGTCAATCCACTATAGGGATGTCGGGAAATTGTGAAAAAACATGCAAAACATAGAGCAATAGAACTCCATATTCAGGTCAATCAACCATTGGGATGTTGGGAACTTGTGACTCCAAATATGGGTCAATCGACCATTAGGATGTCGGGAACTTGTGACTCCATAGTTTGGTCAATTGACCATCGAGATGTCGAGAACTTGTGAAAAACATGCAAAACATAGAGAAATGGAACTCCACAGTAGGGAGAATAGACCATCGGGATGTCAGGGACTTGTGAAAGTTATTAAGTTTAAACAGTACCTTTGACTTCAAATATGAATTGGATAACTTTGACTTGCATTTCCTTCGACTTCGATAAACTTTGACTTGTAGTGCCTTCGACTTCAACTCTAACTTGGATAACATCGACTTGCATTGCCTTCAATTTGGACTTGGATGAAATTCAACTTAAAGTGCCTCTGACTTCAATTTTGACTTGGATAATTTCGACTTGCAGTGCCTTCAACTTTGACTTGATAAAATTTGACTTAAAGTGCCTCTGAATTCATCCCCGTTAAAACTTCAAATTGCATTTCCTTTGACTTTAACTTGGATAAAATTTGAATTATAGTACCTCCAACTCTAACCCTGATAAACTTTGAATTGCATTGTGATCGACTTATTTTTCCGTTTCAAACTTCCAGGTAGTCGAATCTACATTAATTTCCGACTCAACTTTATGGATTGAGTGGTTGATAATTTCCCAATGTATAAACAACCGGAGTACATGTTTTTGTCTACCATATTTTTTCTAAACCATAAGTCACAACAGTTTGGTCATATGGAAATTGTCCATTTCAGGTACAGAAAAAGTGCACTAGGAAATTGAGTTCAAAATATAATTTTCAATTACAGTAAACATGAGATTAAATAAGAAGAGTAGAATCATGTCTAAATAACTGATAAATGATAAAATACCTGATAAAGATAACTATCAAGTCAAGAAAAATGAGGTAAAAGTTGTAATTAAAGAACCTTTTTGCAGAAAGATTAAAAAAAGATCAAATGTGTTTCTAATTAAAATTAATAACATTATTGTAATTTTGTTAATAAACTGAAGAGGCACATTGATTCATTGAAGAGACACAACGTTCAATAGCGCACATCGTTTGGTAATATATAATAACGCATCATAATGAATAATGAAAGTGTGACTCGGGGATATATCTAAGTATACTTGAAATAGAGTCACCAGTATATATGAGAGTAAAATAAACATCAGGCAGTGAGGGTGGAAGGGAGGACCTCGAAAGGATTGTAGTCCTTTATAGGTTGAAACTTGAACAATAGGGGGTCGATGCCTCTTTTCAAGTTGGTTCTTGAAGAATATAGGGGGTTGGAGCCTCCTTTCGAGTTGGATCTTGAAGAAGCAGGGAGTTGTAGCTTCCTTGAGTAGGTGCTCGGGAAAGAAGGGGATTTGTGTCTCAAAGAGTTGGTTCTCTAAAGAGGATTAGTGTCCTTCACAATCACATATCATTCTTTATAAAATTTGTAATTCTTGTTAATTTTACTTATAATTGATTTTAAATGAAAATCCAATGTTGATATTTTGTGGTGATTAATAAAATAACAAAATAATTACTAATTTTTTTATAAAGGTAATACTGATTCACCCCCCCCTCTCATTATTTCCAATGCATGATTGGCAGAAAATGGGTATTTGGAAACAAGATGAACGAGGATGGATAGGTAACTACGATCAAATCAAGGTTAGTATGCAAGGGATATGCTCAGGTTGAATCAATATATTTTGAATAAACTTTTTCCCTAGTCGCCAGAATGGAAGTAGTCAAAATGATCTTGGCTTCGGCATGTTTAAATAAAATCAAAGTATATAAGATGGATGTAAAATAAACCTTCCTAAATGGTGAACTAGAAGAATAAGTCTACATCGAACAACCAGAATGGTTTATACTATCATAAAAGGAAGATTATGCTTGCATATTGAAGAAGGCACTGTATGGACTCAAACAAGCCCCCATAGTAGGATATTTAATATTGGATAGGTATTTACAACATCATGGGTTCAAGAAAGGAAATGCATAAAATAATCTCTACATAAAGGTAAATCAAGGTAGTATATTGATAATTGAATTTTATGTTGATCACATTATTTTTGGAAGTGATGATGACAGGATGAGTCAAAAAAATTCTAAAGACATGCATAATGGATTTGAAATGCCATTACTTGGTGAGTTATATTTCTTTTTAGGACTCCACACATGTTATAAAGATAAAGGTATTTTCATCTCCTAGACCAAGTATATAAAATAAATGCTAAATAATTTTGGAATGGTATATGTCAAGTCTGTAAGTACTCCCATGCAGACTAGTTGAAAATTGAGAAAGGATGATAAATATAAGGATGCAGATCAGAGAATATATAGATCAATGATTGAAATATTAATATATGTGATAGCATAGAGACTAAACGTGATGCAATTAGTTGGAAAGGTTGCAATATTTCAAGAAACACTGAAGGAAACACATGTTATGGTAGTAAAGAGAATACTCATATATTTCAAAGTAACAAAAGACTATGGATTATGGTATCCAAAAGGGAATGATCTATCTCTAGTTGCATACACAGATGTGGATTGGGCAGGAAGTGTTGATGATAGAATAAGTAGAAGTGGAGAAACCTTCTACTTGGGTGATTGTATGGTATCGTGTTTGAGCAAGAAATAATCTTCAATATTGTTGTCCATAGCAGAAGCAAAGTATATTTTAGCAGCAACATGTTGTACACAGGTTCTATGGATGAAGCAAACTTTGTAGGACATACAAGTGGAATATAACGAGCCTATTCTGATACTCTGTGATAATGCCAATGCTATAAGTATATATAAGAATCTAGTGATGTATTCCAATACAAAAAAAATCCAATCAAGTTTATTTTTATATGGGAACATGTTACAGAGAATAAAATCAAGGTAGAGTACATTGGGACAAAAGAACAGATTTCATATATCTTCACTAAACCTCTTCTGAGGGAGACTTTTGAGTATCTTCGACAAAAACTTGGAGTAGTTCTAGACCCACAGTGATCTACAAGGGATTTGGAACAGTAAGAAAATGGGAGAGCAACATTAATCATGAAATACTTGAATTTTTTTTGAATAATTTTTATCTCATAGATTTACACGAGGAAGCACCATGAAGAGAAACATCAGTAGATATCAGAGGCTTAGAGATAGAGGGAGCAACCCCAAGGACAATTCACCCTTTTCCATTGATGACAAAGGGGGAGATAAAAACAAAGGCAAAGAAACAAAGAGAAGCGGCATGAATATATGGGGAGCCAACATGAGCATAAGTGTTGTCCATGACTAAGTGTTGTGTCTAAGTGTTGCCATCAATGCAAAAGGAGAAGATTGTTGAAAGATTAGTTGTCATTGAATTGTTGAATTATTGGTTGTCATTGATGTCAACCCTTGAATAGGAAGTTAACAAGTTGCATGTGAATTTAACAAGTTTCATGTTAGTTTCATATCATTAACAAGACATTATGAGTAGGCCCTAAATTAGGAAAAAGGTAAATTCTTGAAAAAGATAGCTAAGTTTAAAAAATTTGTAGATGAATATAAAACTAAGAAATAACTAAGAGATAACTAGAGTGACACTATTTGTTAGTTCTCATTTTTTATTACATGCATAAATGAAGAGATAACTGGTAATTAAAAATTAAAAAAAACCCACAAAAACACTAAAACTCAAATTTGGGGCATCATATGAAAGAATTTGCTCCCAAAAAGTGTAAAAAAGGATTTTAATATGATAAATCAGATAGGCACAAAAATGAACTCTTTGAGACATAAATCCCTATAAAACTTCATCCCAATCAGATAACCGAGTCAAAATTTATGACTCTCAGAAATCCCTGTATTTTTTAATGAGATCCTCATAGGAAACACATATATAGAGAGAAGAGTCAATTGAATATTTTTGTGTGAATATAGATTGGTAGATATGAGGTAGTGAGATGTAGGTAGTGAAGTTTAGGGAAGGGAGAAGTTTACATGAGATGAGTGTATAGAAGAAAATTTATTGCAATAGTGTCTCTGAGGTAATACATGAGTTGTAGAAGGGAAAAACGAGGACATCCACGAGCAGGAAGTGTGCATGTCACAGATCTGTGAAGAAAAATTGTTGAAGGTTATAGATCTAAAACCCAAGTCAGCTATAGATTGAAGGTATGCATTCCTATGTATGTTAGAGTGTGTATTATGATGAAATTCAGAACATATATGTTTTAATGATTCATAAGGATTTGATTTGGAGAACTCTCTTGTGGATCTTGGTATGAGGTATGTGTGGTTGCAATATTGATGAGATATTGAAATTAGTAGTAGCAATAGAAGTGTCAGAAACAACAACAACAAAAACAACAATAGGTTATTAGTTACAGTGATAAAGGTAGTGACAAATTGGTCTACATTTATATTTTAGGCCAGTTGGACGGGGCAAGGAAAGCGGGTTGTAGCCTCCTTCCAGTTGGAGATGATAAATCAGGGAGTTGTAGCTTCCTTTAGGTTGCAAACTGTAAATAGAGGGTTGGATACTCTTTCCAGTTGTATCTAGATAAATAGGAATTTGGTGCTTCCAATGAATGTACTCTTTGATAAATAAGAAAATCATACTGTTGTTTTCTCCTGCATTGGGTTTCCACATAAAATTATGGTGTATTGTGTTCATGTCATTTTATGCATTGAATTATGTTTTTTATGATATATTAAATGATAATGAGAAACTATTGAACATTATTGGAGGTTTTATATTGTGATTAAAGTACCGATTGTGATCATACTAATTCACCCCCCTCTCACTATTCCAACATAACAAAGTTCACACCATTTTGCAGCACTTGGACAATGTTTGGTACTATTGAAAGGAAAAAATCCCATGAAAGGTGAATATCTTACCAATGCCAATTGAGAATATGATTCTTAATATAATTCTTCATTAAAGAGATTTTGAAGAGGGACCAAGGTCACCTGATTACTTAGATATGATAACAGAGGAAGAAATACAACATTATTGTTATGAAGAGGCACATCGATTCATTTCTCTTTTACAAATAGAAACAATGGTTCAATGGCATACACCTTTTGGAAGACTATATAAATAGAAATATACAGTGACAAATGGGGTGACTCAATGAGAGAATGAGAAGATCAAAATAGAGGCAGATTCCAAGGAAGAATTAGAAACCTGAAGCATACACATGAAGTGAGGGGAAAGGGAGGAGCAAGGGAGGATTGGATTACTCTATAGGTTGGAGCCTAAACAACAGGGAGTTGTAGGTTCCTCAAGTTGGTGCTCGAAAGAATAGGATTGGAGTCCTCTACAAGTTGGATCTTAAACAACAGAGAGTTGCAACTTCCTCAAGTTGATGATTGAAAACAAGGGATTGGTGTCTCCTTGAGTAGGTGCTAAAAACAAAGGAGATTGGTGTCTCCTACAAGTTGTAGCTTGTAAATGAAATATAAATTTTATGATTTTTACATTTAAAATTCTGTGTACTGTACCTTCTTGTTGATCAATTGTTATGGTCAATAATTTTAATAATTAAAGAATTGTGAAAAATTGTGAAAAAGAAGCAATACTGATTCACTCCCCCCTCTTAGTATTGAACAACATTTCAACAATTGGTATAAGAGAAAGGTTCCTTCACCACATTTTAATCACTGGAAGACATATTATGAGAAATCACAATGGATCAATAAGAAGGAATGGCCTCTAACAGATAGCCTTTGTTCAAAGGAAATGATTATGAATTTTGGAGTATAAGAATTAAAATTTATTTGATGGCCCCTGGTTGTGATGTTTGTCTATCTATGATAAATGGTTACACTGCAGCAACTACTTCACCTTCATACGTTGTTCTAAAGAAACTTTGCAATGATAATTCAAGGGTTGTTAATGCAATTTTGGGTGGATTAGAAATCTCTATATTTGTAAAAGTGATGCATTGTAAATCAAAAAACAAAATTTGGGACAAACTTGAAATCATCTATAAAGGAGATGGAAAATTTAATCAAGAAAAGATTCAAACACACATAGGTCAGTTTGAGATTATGAAGATGAAAGAGGAATAAAACATTGCAAAATATCTTCAAAGAGTAGATGAAATTGTCAATTCAAGCAAAGCACTAGGAGAAGAGTTAAAATGACAAAATTCTTGTCCAAAAGGTGTTGAGATCATAACCAATGAAATATGATGCCAAGGTATCTACCTTGGAAGATTGAGAAGACCTTGAAAAAATTACAATGGATGAACTTAATGGGATTCTTATAGCCTATGAAATGAGAACATGGAAAGAAAGGCCATCAAAAGGGGAAACAAACTTTAAGGAATCAAAAGAAACAAACAACCATGATCATGTGTGAAATGAAAATCACTTAGACATATTAGATGAAAAAGAGGTTAACTTTATAAGGAAACTCAATAAAGGGTATGGGAAATACAAAGGGAAGTTACTTCTTAAATGTTTCAACTGTGGAAAAATTGGGCATTTTTCCTCCGAATTTCCCTATCCCAAGCAGGAGGATAGTGATGATTAAGAAACTTATAGCCATAAAAAAATTAAAAAGGAAAAAAATGGAAATAAGAAGAAATTATACAAGAAAAAGAAAAACTTTTACTCCAAAGAAGATAGTAGTTCATCTGACATGAGTGAAGATAATGAGACGAAACTTCTATTTATGGGCATAGAAGATCAAATTAATACTTTTGAGGTTAAAATTGGAAATGAAGGAAAATATTAAGTTGAAGGATAAGTATAACTTGAATAAGAACTTATTAGTGCTCTCGAACAATTGAGAAAATATAAAAAGAGAACAAATCATTAAGAGTACAACTATTAGAGTACGAAAAAAATAAAAAATAAAGAGAAAAGGATGTTTCAAAAGCCATCAAGAAATCAGAACAAATCATTAATGATTTAAATATTAAACTCCAAGAAGCTAAAAGAATTGAAGAGGTCATAAGTAAACAACTCAATGAAAAAAAAAAGATTGTGAAAAGCTAGAAGTTGAAATTGTGTTTCTAAAAAGGGAACTTGAGAAAGGAATTAATCAATCGAGATTTGAAAATAGTTAAAAAATCTTGGATGATATTCTTAACAGTCAATGATCATCAAGCAATAAGACATGACTAGATTGTGATCAAAAGAAATCTAGTAAAGGATCAAAATCTACATCACAAGAAACTATTAAAAATCCAAAAAGTTATTGAGATGCCCTTCAGAGATATTTCAAAAAGGAAGAGAGAAAAATAAAGACTAATTCTAAGAAGCTGAAATATAATCTCCCTTCAAAATAAATGAATACAAAAGGAATACAATTACAAGAAGAAATCCGCCAAAAAGGTATCAACATCCCTTTCTTGGCTATTGCTTTTCTTGCAATAATGTTGGGCACAAAGCATTAGATTATAGATCTTATGGAAATAACAATAATATAAGTACTCAAGGAAATGGCTATAAGAACAACAAGAATAATAGTAATCAAAGAAATAGAAACTATAATTCATTTTATCCATTACAATATCAGAATATTGAGTGCTACAAATGCAACAATTTTGGTCATAAAGCTAGTGATTGTAGACTATCAAAATATTCCATGAAAACAAATATTTCCAACATTCAAGAAAGAAATGTTAAGAAAATATGGAAGGAAAAACAAATGGGAGAAAAGGAAATTGATTCTAAGGTAGCCTTATATGCTATAAATAAAAGAAGCCAATAGTATGTTGGTAGTGGATGCTCAAATCATATTACAGGAGATCACGAAAATTCCTCATTCTGAAAAGAAAAGAAAAATGAAGGGTTACTTTTGGAGATGATGTCTTTGCCAAGATACTTGGAAAGGGTACAACCAGTCTGGGAAATAATAGATCTAAGCTATTAGCTGAAAATTTGAATCCTAATCTCCTCAGTGTGAGCCAAACATGTGATCAATGACACATACTCATATTCGACTCTAAAAAATTTGAAATTAGAAAAGAAGTCTCGGGAAAATTAGTGATTTTTTCACCAAGGACACCAAGCAATGTATATATTTTAAACATAGAAGAAGAAGAAAAATGTTGCATGGGACAAATAGACGAAATTTGGCTATGGCACAGAAGAATGGGGCATATAAGATTTGATAACTTGATAAAAGTTAGTAAAAAAGAAGTTGTGAAAGGTATGTCAAATATTATAAAACCTTCAAACTCTATTTGTAAGTATTGTCAACATCGAAAGAAAACAAATGTAAGATTCAAGACAAAAGAATACTCTACATAAAAACCATTAGAACTTGTTCATACTGACCTCTATAGACGAACAAGAACTAAAAGAATACAAGGTGAACATTACTTCATTTTATTTATTGATGACTATACAAGAATGTCCTGGGTATCCTTTCTCAAAGAGAAATCAAAAGCATTCGAAAAATTTAAAGTCTTCAAAACACATGTTTAAAATGAGACTGATATTAAAATCAAGTGCCTACAATCAGACAATGGAGGAAAATTTACCTCAAATGAGTTCAACAAGGTTTGTGAAACTCATGGAATTAAAAGACACGTTTCATCTCCTAGAACTACTCAACAAAATGGAGTTGTTGAGAGGAAAAATAGAACTATTCAATAAGCATCAAGAACTATGTTAAATGAAGACAAACTCACAAATATATTTTGTAGAGAAGAAATGTATACAGCATTGTACATACTTAATAGAGAACAACTTAGAGTTAACCATGACAAGAAACCATATGAGTTGTGGTTTGGTACACCAACATCAATCAAACACTTCAGAGTCTTTGGGAGAAAATGTTATATTAATATAGACGATGATAACCTAGAAAAGTTTGATTCTAGATCATATGAAGGTATATTTCTTGGTTACTCTTCCAACAAAAAGACCCACAGATTCTATAACCCAAGGCTGCAAAAAATTGTGTAAAATTCAAATGTAAAAATGAATGATCTAAAACAAGAAGAGTCAAATCTCAAGATAATTTACTATTTGATGAAAGGATAAGAAATGATAACAATGAAGAAGAAATTGGAGAAATACAAGAGGATGAATCACAAAGGGAAGAAGAAAAGGAATAGGAAGAATCACCAAGACAAGATTCAAAAGCACCATCAAGGAGAGTACAAATAAATCATTCTGAAAGTCAAATCATAGGAAGCAAAAGTGTTGGAGTTGAAACAACAAGAAAAATAACATATGAATCAGAAAAAGCAATTATTTCCCTAATAGAACCCAAAAATTTATAGAGGACAATAAACATGAATATTGGATCAAATCCATGAATGAAGAGCTTGATCAAATAGAGAAAAATCAGACATGGGAGCTTGTCCTAAGACCAAAATACAAAAATGTGGTAGGGACCAAATGGATTTTAAAAAATAAAGTTAATTAAGATGGTCAAGTTATAAGGAATAAAGAAAGAATGGTTTGCAAAGGATATGCTCAAGTAGAAGGTATTGACTTTGAGGAAACATTTTCCCTTGTAACCATATTAGAAGCTATCAGAGTGTTCTTGGCATTTGCATGCTTTAAAAACTTTAAAATATATCAAATGGATGTCAAATCAACATTCTTAAATGGAAATTTAGAGGAAGAATTTTATATAAAACAACCTGGAGGATTTATGCTATCAAATAATCAAGACTATGTTTGTAAATTAAATAAAGCATTGTATGGTCTCAAACAATCTTCTAGAGCATGGTTTTCAAGACTTGATAATCATCTACAACAACAAGGATACAAGAGAGGATCTATTGATAGAAATATTTACACTAAAATTGAAAATCAAAATATGATTATTGTTGTATTATATGTGGATGATATCATCTTTGAAATTAATTTAAACCCTCTAGGCAAGCAATTTTCTACAAAAATGGGAAAAGAATTTGAAATGTCGATCATTGGTGAACTGGCATTCTTCTTGGGATTACAAGTCTCACAATCAGAAAAAGAAATACTCATATCTCAAACCAAATACATAAAATAAATGTTGAGAAAATTTCAAATGGAAGATTGAAAACCTATGAGAACTCTTATGATGACAGGATGAAAACTAAGCAAAGATGATGAATCACTAGAATTAGACCAAACCATGTATATATCAATGATTGGTGGCCTATTATATGTAACATCAACAAGACCAAATATCATGCAATATGTATGATTAGTGGCCATATTTCAATATACACCTAAAGAAACTCATATGAAGGAAGTTAAAAGGATTTTTAGATATCTGAAAAGCACCTTGGATTTTGGATTATGGTATCCAAAAGCATAAGAATTCACATTAACTACATATATTGATGTAGATTGGGCAGGAAGTATTGATGACAGAAAGAGCACTAGTGGAGGAACATTATTTATAATAAAATGTCTTGTGTCATGGCTAATTAAAAAGAAACCCTCCATATCACTATCTACAACAAAAGTTGAATATATTGTTGTTGCAACCTGTTGCACTCAAGTAATTTTAATGAAAAAAAATCTATAAGACTTACATGTAAAATATGATCATTCAATTCTTCTTAACTATGACAATACCAGTGCTATAAACCTTTCTAAAAATCATGTCATGCACTAAAAAACCAAGCATATCCCAATTAAATTTCATTTTTTAAGGGAACATGTTTCTCTAAAAAAAATTAATGTGGAATATGTGGATACTAAAGAACAGATTGCAAATATATTCACAAAACCTCTACCTAGAAGTAATTTTGAAAACCTTTGATAGAAATTGGGGTTAATCTCTATATCTAATTAAAATTGCACAAGATTCATCAGAAAAGGAGTACATGGACAGGGGGACCATAACCTTAGGGGGAGCAAAGAAATATCCCTTTTTCCAATGTTGTCAAAGGGGGAGAATAAACAGTAAAACTCAATTAAAATAAAGAGTTTTTACTTTTTTTTCCATCAGTGCCAAAGGGGGAGAATGTTGGGCATGGTGTTATGGTGTTGGTATTGATGTCAAAAAGGGTGATTATGGTCAATGTTGGACATGGTGTTATGGAATTGACAATGATGTCAAAAAGGATAAATATGGATAAAATTCATGTGTGAGCTTGATGCATTCATACTAATGTCCCAAAAAACATCTATGGAATGTGTTATTGTCTTCCATTCACATAAGAAGTAATTGAATAGACAAAGAGGGGAGGTTGTTGTTCACTCCATGAAGGTATCATTCAAAACCTTTACAAAGGAACCTCAAAAAAAAGTTATTGTGTTATAAATACAAAGGGAAAAGATCAAAATATGGTGCTCAATGAAATGCAGTGGGTGTCAAGGGTTTGGTATGAAAGCCTCTATTAGACATCTTGGACCTTCAATGATCCAGAAAATACGGCATGTTTGTAGTGTCTACAGAGGAATAGACTTAACCCTGATACAAGTTTTGAGAAATTGGAGGTTGCATTCGTTCTCTTTTTCGTAATAATCAATACTTTGATCGTCATCATAGGTGTGAGAAAAATTCAAGGAATCATCAGGAGTCTCACTATGATCATTAGATCATTGTAACAAGCCACAAGAAATTCATTTTCGACTTGGAGCTTAAAGCAGTTGTCATGCAAAATTCTCTTGATGAAAATGCCAAAGAGCTTCAAGAAGAACAAAGTTTACAACATTTGAATAAATTTTGGTACTGTTGAAAGGAAAAATTCCCATGAAAGGTGTCTGTCTTACCAGTTCCAATTGAGAATATGATTCTTAATATAATTCTTCATTAAAGATATTTTAAAGAGGGACTATGGTCACTCAATTACTTAAAGATGATAGCAGAGGAAGAAATACATTATTAAAACAACATTATTGTTATGAAGAGGCACATTGATTCATTGCTCTTTTATAAAGAGAAAAAATGGTTCAATGTCATACACCTTTTGGAAAACTATATAAACAAAAAAATATGGTAAAAAAGAGGGTGACTCACTGAGTGAATTAGAATATCCAAACAAAGGCAAAGTCCAAGGAATAATTTGAAACCTGAAACATACACATGAAGTGAGGGTGGAAGGGACGAGAAATGGAGGATTGAAGTCCTCTACAAGTTGGAGTCTAAACAACAAGGAGTTCCATATTCCTCAAGTTGGTGCTTGAAATTAGAGGATTAGAGTCCTCTACAAGTTGTATCCTGAACAACAGGGCATTGTAGCTTCCTCAAGTTGGTGCTTGAAAATAGGGGATTGGTGTCTCCTTGAGTAGGTGCTCAAAAAGAAAGGAGATTCATGTCTCCTACAAGTTGTAGCTTTTAAATAAAATATAAATTTTATTATTGTTACATTTAAAATTTTGTGTATTGTACCTTCTTGTTGATCAATTGTTATGGTTAATAATTTAAATAATTAAACAATTGATTAAAATTATGAAAAAGAAGCAATATTGAAGCAATACTATACGTGCATGTGTTATCTGGCTTTATTTCTTCATTTCAGCTATCTCGGTGAAGGTATTGGTAGAGTTTATTTCATGTCACAACTCATTCACTTACACTAATTCACTCTTATCTAAGATAGGGTAGATTAGAATTAAATTAGATACCTACATTTACATAGTATCCATCTACATTTTATGTTTGCATAACCATCCACCTCTCACCTTCATTGGTGGATTGATATGCAATTGGTAAAACCACACTAGCAATGGCTTCCAGACCAAAATATGGATGGGTTCTCTATTCCAAATGGTGAGAGGTTTAATTTGGACTTCTTATCGAGGGTAACCCCTTACTACTTTTGGACGAATTTAGACCCGTCAACCAATTTGAATTGGATAATTAAACCTATAGAATATCTCTTCAAATAAAAACTTGGTTGTTACCACCACTTGTCTATTCTTATGGGTCTTGATTTTATCCATTTTGTGAATAAACCAATAACTACAATGGTATACTTGCAACATGTTCCCTTTTCTAGTACAAAGTGTTGAATTAACTAAATCCCACAACTATCAAATGATTGCATTGGTAATATAGTATTTAGTTCATGACAGTCTTGGTTCTATGTTTTTGTTTCTTTTTTGGCATTACTCACACCCCCTTGACTTTTTAAACTATCCTTAAATAATGTAGGCCACTGAATTCCTACACACAATACCTTTTGGGGTGTTTTATTTGTTGAGAAATTGCCCCCTATTGTATCATAGTGTTCTTCATTTATCAATTTCTTTGTTTATTTTCATTTAACACATCTTCTCATGATCCCATCCATGCCTATCGTATATAATCTTCCTGACAAGTGCTTGAATATTGAAAATGTTTGGAATAGGATTGGTTTTTGTGCCATGCTTAATCCCTTTGGTGCTTTCTCATGATGTTGAAAACAAGGAACATCCTCTAGGTATCTATTTTCTTCTTTTACTAATAATAGGTTCGCATCAAGAAAATCGCCTTCTCCTTGTTTCCCTTGTTCTCCATTCTCTATTCTTGATAAGTGATCAGGTCCAATATGGGATTTTCTAGGATTGATAAAAATTTCATATTCATTATCTTGGAATAAAATCATCCACCTACTTATTATTCCTACAAAAATTAGTTTGTTTACAATGTGTTTTAGTGCTTGGTGGCTAATGTAAAAATTGAACTTATTTGTTAGAAAATAATGCTTGATTTTTATAAATAATAAATCATACCTAGAGATACTCTTTATGTGTTGTTGTAATTCTTTTGAGTTGTTGAGAGTTTGGTTTCCTTATAGAATATAATATGGGATAATCTATCCCCTTTTCTCTTGATCATGTCAATATGGCTCTATTGTCTATTACTGATGCATTCACATGTACATGAAAATTTTTGTTCCCATATCAAAATATTAAGAGAGGTGCTTTAATAATATGATCTTGTGTTCTTCAATTCCTTTTCGACATTCTACTACCCACTGGAGTTTTGTTTCCTTCTTTAGTGATTATTCCAATGAGTGGGTTTCATACTCATTTACAATTTTTTGTAGTGCATTGTATGTCACAATAAATAATTGACCTTTGAGGGATTTGTGGGTGGATATAAGTATTCATTGAATATCACTTTGTCTAGATAAAATATAATACCCTATTTTGATACTATATGCCCAAGAAATTTCCCAAAAGGTTGTAACAATTGGAATTTTTATGGATTTAAGGAGACCCATGTTTCCCTTCAACATCATTCTCAAGTCTAATGCATGTTTTTTTAAACAACTAAATAGTTTCCAAT
>JZKD02S0826605.1:55081-83131 GCA_000966675.3 Picea glauca
ATAAAATTATTTTACCTTAAAAATCGCCAAAATTTTATAAAAACTATATAAAATACTTAGAAATTTGAATATTTAAAAAAAAATATCGCCAAACATTTATAGTTGAAATATGAAGGATTAGTAATATTCGCCAAGGTTTCTACATTTTAAAATAAATTTCCATCCTTAAAATCATTCTTGGTTAGATCTGATATATATGGCTATGATTAGTGCTTGATCTGCTCAATCCAATATATTTACTTAATATGCTAAGTGCTTAAATAGATTGGATTAGTGTGAATGTTGTGAAGCTCTGTTTTATCAACGAAGTGGATACTGATTGCATATTGAGGAGCTAATGGTGCTAAGTGATTTATTAAGTATTACAATCATAGATCTATGTCCCAGATAAGGTTGCAGACACCTGAGTCTTGCAACCACCCCTTCCTCTACCTCGGGTGAGACTTCATCTGCTTCACAGGTGCTGTCGAAAGTGCTGCCGAAAGGGCTGGTAGTTAGGGCTTTGTTGGTGCGTTGTTGTAGAGTTGAACCCTGGGTCTGGCCCTGTGCCAACAAATGGTTCTGTTGTTGGGACCTGAAACTGTGATTGTTGAGAACTGAGAAAGAAGAAGCTTTGTGAAAATATTTGACCTGAGATTGTGAAAACTTTGTGCATAGATATGTGCCCTAGAGCATAGTATCCTACTCAATTTATAAAGCTCTGTGATACAGAAAGAAGCTCGATCTAAAGAAGGGAGATCAGATCTGAAGGAAAGAAGAAAGATCTGAAAGCTTTGTGCTCTAAGAAAGGCAAAAGTGAGAATTTCAATTTAAAAGAGGTAAGATCTGCAAGCTCTGTGCTCTGATAAAGGTAAGAATAGTGAAAAAAATTTAGATCTGGAATCTTTGTGCTCTGTAGAAGTAAGATAAGTGGAAATTTTTACTTCTAAAGTATGGATCTAGGTATGTTTGATAGGTTTTGTCCTAGATTGAAAACTAGGGCACTAATAGATGAAAGAAGACTTGATATGAGTAGATCTGATAAGAATAGTGAAAGATATGTTATACCTATGCATAGAAAGAATGTTTGGACTAACAAATGGATGGATGATCCTAGAAAGAATTTTTTACAGGTTAGCTACCATGATCCTAGTGCACAGTACTGGAAAGGCTAGGGATCATTTAAAACAAAGAGAGGATTAACCCTCTGTTATAGTTGTATAAGACTAGGACATATTGATAAGGAATACCCTGGGAAAAGACCTGGTTGTCTTTGTTGTAAAGCTATGGACCATGAAGTGTTGGATTTCCTTAGAATGATTGCTAAGCTAGAAGAAATGAATCTAAATAAAGAAAACCCTAAGGAAGATCCAGGAATGGAAGAACCCCAGAAAGAATCAGAGAAATTATTGTTACAGATGAAAGAAACCCTGAATGACCATCGACATGTCATCTTATCAGAGATCTTCAAGGAAAAATAATGCATCGAAGAAAGAATAGGAGACTTCGACATTGACTATGTTATGGATAAGGAAACACAAGAGAATATCATGAAAGAAAGAACTTGGGTAGCCATAGGGAATCCTGCTATGATCCCTTCATTAGGAGGAATAGGACTATTCAGAGGAAAGTTGATAAACCTATGTGGGAAGCTCGCTCGCATACCTATGAACACTAATGGAACTTCGACAGAAGAAAATTTTGAGATTATTAAATTTATTGAAAACAATGCTCCGTTTACCATGTTACTAGGAAAACCTTGGATTGATAGAGATCAAGCCAGATGAAAGGAGGAAGAAGAAGTTTTGGAGCAGAAGAAACAAGAGTTAAAAGATTTCATAACCAGAAGGATCACACACTTAATTGAAGAACAAGAGAGCAGATCAAAGCTATTTAACACTAGAAACCCAGATATCGAAGCTGCAAGAACATTAGAATACCCACGGAAGATCGAAGTACCTACCCCAGACAAAGACAAAGTATTATCCAGGAATCCTCAACAGCGCGAAGTGACTATGAACAAAGAAGATAAGAATCAGAATGGAAAAAGGAATACCGAGACGAAGCTCACTGGAAAAAAGGCTAGAAAGTTAAGTAAGAAGAGACCTAAGATCAAAAATTTGAAAAAGGTTCCAAAGGGAACTTTGCAGACGAAAAAATTACAAAATTACAGCTTCATCGGGATATCAGAACAGCGACACATGGCACTTCGCCATGACGAAGCAATATAGTCGTTCAGGACATTATAACCATTTGATCGACGCTCCAAATGGGCAGAAAGGAAATTATGGTTCGTCATCAGATCGTTGGACCATGCCATAATGGACCGAAGAAGAGTTAATGGAGGCTCATACCCATTTCAAGCGACTCGTTGTCAAGTTCCCTATTTATCCCATCGCACCATGCACCGAGAACACTTTTTCCAATTGAGAATTCAAGCCCGCAGACTAAGCCAATTTTATACTGTGATCATCACACTCTTGATCTCTATATCAGTACTGTGTCTAAGTTGTTCCCTGAACCTGCAATTTTTCACCCTGAGTGCATATGTTGAAAGAATTGAGTGTCGCAAAGAAAGCTGCTAAAGAAGTTTTGATCGACTTGCTGACTGAGAAAGTCATGTCAATGTCTGAAGGTATCCAAGATTCATCAACAAGAATAGTGCAAGCATATCTGTCCACTTCTCGAGCCAGACCATCCCAGCCAGCTGATGAAAAGCGAACCAAGCACAGAGACGATCTCGCAAATGCTAAGTTGATTCCGAGAATTTTGCCTACCTATCTACCACCTTTGAGCGACGCAATCAATCGAGACAGTGTGCCTAGAGAATTTGAGTACGCTTCAGTCACTGCGTACCTCCTGAAGGGGATACGCATAGTTCACGCAGACCAAGAAAAGATTACAGCATTGAAGTTTAGCGACTTCAACCTCGGTGACAGGAAGGTATACAACACGCTCACCCCATATAAGTTCCTGACTAGAATAAAGGGAAAGAATTCAAAGATAGTTCCCCAGTCATGGACTATGAACCTCGCGCAGTCCACACTGCTCAATGTCATGAAGATTCCTCACTTCGGAAGGCACCAAGAAGTGAATACATGCATCAAGTTGTTGTTTTCTTATTACCATGGCAGATACTTGTGGTTAAATCATCATATAACAGTGGATCCGACGTTGATAAATTGGATCACCCAACTTAGCATGAAAGGACCTGACCCACAGGATTTCTATCTTGGAAAATCCATGGACCACGCTCTCACAAAAAGGATCAAGGAAACTTACAGAGATGTCGAGAAGGGAACATGACACTACAAGGTAGCTTCTATCCAGAGCGGTGCAGTGTGCCTAGCCTGTCAATTGATCACAAGAAAGATAGTCCGCAAAAACCAACCCACCCAAGTGACTGGTTTTGTATTTGACCTCACAGGAAAGTGCACAGAGGGCCTACAAATGAATTGGGAGAATTATGTTGTGAACCAATTGGAATTGGACTATAGGGAAGCACAAGATCAAGGATATGAGTTCCACTTCAGCTGGCTTCTAATCCTGATTGCTTTCATCTCATGGGAGATGTTAGAAGGTGCAACCTTCCCAGACATCGAGCCCTTTGAACCTATGGTCGTGAAATTCAATACAATATGGTATTCTAGTGACATGAACAAGCAATGGCAGTCAAATGATGTATTCCAAACATATTACAACCAGCTAAAGACAACCATCCAGTCTGAGCCTCACATCATGCCAAATACTCTCCAGAGGTTTCAGCCTTTAATGAAATTTAGCGCGTGCTGATGAGCACAGGCAACAACTTCAGTATTAATACAAGATGATAGAGGAGGAATTAGAGGAAATCACCTAGGAATGGTCGGCAGACCTCTTCATTCCAGCAGACCCTATGGAGATGTCTGACATTGACAGTCCAGAAGCATCACATGATACACATAGACCCAGTAAGACAAAGAAGAACGAAGAAGCCCAAGACGTAAGCAGTACCTCAACAAAGATTGCTTCCATCCCACCTGAGAAAGGAGGATATGGTGGAGAGATAGATGGCGCAAAATTTGAACAGAAGAAGGGTGAGGTTACACCGCCTAGAGACGAGGAGGATCCCTCTAAGAAAAGGAAGGTTTCCCCCCTGAATCCTTCTTCTCGAAAGAAATAGAAATCCTCTATGACCAAAATGCAGACTACTCTCACCTTAGATGACTTCGATTTCATTGTAGCAGCATTGAAAGATGCTTCACTGGAGATAGTAGAGAAGCAAGAGGCTTAGAAGGAGGAGATATACAAACAAATTAAGGTTGAACTTCAAGGGATGCAGCAGGCTCTACAGTCCATTCGCGCAGTTTCCACTGCACCTCTATCATTGGAAACACTAGAACTGGGAGATGAGTCAACTCAACTCCATTGAATTGTTGATACAATTGAAGATTTCCTTCGACGAGCATAGTAGGAAACAACACAAGCCACTAAGGATTTAGCACAAGTACATGGAGACATTTTAGAGAAACGCAGTACTGCAGAACGGGAAAAGATTGCTCTCCAAGCAAAGTGGCATGAAGAAAAATTCCAGTTGCATAAAGAAAAGGAATAGTTGCTCACAAAGCAACTCGAAGTAAAGGAAAGGGTCAATATATCACTTCACTATGTGACAATTATAGAAGTAAAGATTGACGAAAGAGTCCCACAGCAGGTGGCACAACTTGAAGAAGTAATTCAACAACTGTAGCAATGCATAGAATATTTGGAGCAATGCGCAGTGCCCGAGACCTCGCAAGATGTAAGAGACCAAAAAAAAGCAACTGCTAGGAGCACATTTGAGAGACTGAAGACTCTTTCCAGGGAGTGCAAGCAGTTGAGTAATCGTAGTTCCCAAAAGCTCCCTAGGAATCTAGAATTGCAGGCACTAGAGTCGCAACTCCAGGAAGCAAAGAAGCATGTAGACACACTACAGGCACAGCTAAAGGCCCTATCATCTATAGACAGAATGAAGAGATCTCAAGAGAAACACACAACACAGAAGCAAATTCATATGATCCAGAGCAAAGTTATGGAAGTAACGCAATGGCTCCAACCTGTGCAAGATAAGGCATGCCAATTGTTCACAGAGGTTGAAAGTTGAGGAGCAGAGATAGAAAAGGTTGTCACTACAGCAGAACAATGCCTAGAAGGGCCAGTGAATGATGCAGTGATCCAAGAGTTCACCAAGCAAGAGACCATAGCAAAGCAGCAAGTCGAATCATCTCGAGCCAAACTCGAGGCATTCGAAGAAGAACTAATCAGACCAGAGTGACTCGGGATGAGTCACGGGTGAGTGTTGGGGGCCTGTTGGCCCTTGACCAAGTTTTGGGAGATTATTGGTCATGATGACCTATTTTGGGACTTTGATAGCCTGTCGAAGGAGGAGCAGAAAACGAAGTGGAGATCACGGGATCTCAGCCCCTTTTTGGGTCCTTTTTGGGCTTTTGGGATTATGTAATGGGATTGGGATGTCGGCCCATGGGTTTACCCATGTTTAGGCCTATTTTGTGTATAAAAATAGACACTTAGGCTAGATAGAGGAGGTGGTGCATCTATGTGATTTGAATGTATACTAAGTGCAAGTAGAGCCTGTAAGTGCTTTGTGCATGACTATAAGAGACTTGGAGAGCTAAGTGCGGGTCCTTGTAGCAGATTATGGAAGCCTTAGTGTTGTAACGCAAGGAAGAAAGATCCAGCGAGCTGCGCAGATCTTTTGTCCTATGCGGAGTAAGGGTTTTGAGGCTCTGTGCTTGTAGCTGATTGACTGAAGACAATAAAGGAGAATATTTGGTGGATGTATCCCCAGGGTGGGGGTGAACCACGTAAACACTGTGTTATGCTTCTTTTTGCTTTGTCTTGATGTGTTCACATGTTATTTGCTAAGTGATTTGATGTATTTAGATAGATCTACTTATGCTTTGTGCTTATTATATGTGATAATGTTAGATCTGATCTATATGGATATGCTTAGTGCTTGATCTGCTCGATCCAATCTATTTACTTATGCTAACTGCTTAAATACATTAGATTAGTGTGAATGTTGCGAAGCTCTATTTTATCAATGAAGTGGATACTGATTGCATATTGAGGAATTAACGGTGATAAGTGCTTTATTAAGTATTATAATCACATATCCGTGTCCCAGCTAAGGTTTCATACACCTGAGTCTTGCAACCACCCCTGCCTCTACCTCGAGTGAGACTTCATCTGCTTCGCAGGTGTTTCCGAAAGGATCGGTAGTTAGGGATTTGTTGGTGCATTGTTTAGTGTTGAACCCTAGGTCTTCCCCTATGCCAACAACTTTTCAAACAACATCATGGATGATTCCATCCACTTAAGGTTGTTTCAACGAACTCTCACTAGTTCCTCAACCAAATGGTATGTGGATGAAAAACCAGGGTCCCATGTGACCTTGGACTCATTGGCCAAGGCCTTTTTGTCCTTTTTCCAACTACCAGTTCGTCATGATATTGTCTTAGAACTTCTATCCGATTTCAAACAAACCACCTATGTCCATATCACCGACCACATCCATGAATGGCATCGACGATGTAGTTTTCTGTAAAGAATAAACCACCAAAGAACAATGCCTTGATTGGTTTCTTAAATCACTCATCTATGTCATTGCCAAGGATGTAGCATCCACTTTTCCTCAATCAAAAGAGGAGGCCATCAGCAAGGCCCAACATTTTTACCTCATATATTCCCAATCAAGTTACTTGTACATAGTATTACCTGATGTACTAAGAGCAATATCATTTGGCTAGGACAAACCTGGAATGTCCCACAATGCAGATGAGTTTATTGGTTCTATGATGCACCACAACCCTTACAACCACCCATCACCTACTTATGGTGAAAATCAATATCCACAACCATATGGAGGGAAGTATTATTACCCTCCCCCCACTCACCAATAGTCATATCTTGTTGTTCCCCCTCATCCATTGGAGGGACCCCCACGGGTACCCCAAAAGCATCCGGTCTCTCAATAAAGTGTGGGTCCACCCCCAACTCCCACATATGAACCTAACGGTGGTGGAAGTACCTCAACTTCCTATACACCATATGGTTCATCTCCATAAAATAATCCATATTTTCCATGTCCTGGTCCTCCGCGGCCGGTTTCTCCTCCACCGGGACAACCACATGTCGGCGTTAACTTTGTTCATCCCTATTCCATTCAATAGGTTCATTCTTTTGAATAGTTGAATATGAAAAATCAGGCTCATCAACCGAATAATTCCAAGAATAAAGGAAAAAGATGAAACAATAACAACCTGGGACCATGAGGAAATAACCCCCAACAAAGTCGTCCTATTGGGGGCAATCAGAATCAAGACAACCGAAACCCCCAAGGGGGAAACAATAACAATAAACCTCGACAAGGGAAGAAAAATAACCTCAGAACTAACTTCCCTTGCACTCTATGTGGCGATTATAGACATTATACTCACCACTGCTCCCAAATTTTAGATTACAAATAGATGAAATCATCCATGAACACACAAAACCTTGCGGCACCGCCTGCCCCCCAGTAGGCCCCACAAAATTATTTTCAACCACAACCTCCGGTTGTTTTTAAAAAAACCCATTCCACACCAAGGTGTGATGAATAACCAACATGAGGTAAACTTTTCTCCACCACAAATGAGGAAATATCAAAACCCAGGTCCCAATCAACCTAGAAATTTGGTTGATCGCAATATCCTCCTTACTAGTGAAGAAGAGATTCTTCTGCAAACAAATGATCATCAATACATCTTACCTCCTGAATCTACCCCAACCACCTCATAAGTATCTCCTACTACAGCCAAAAAACCATTGATGATTTCCCTCCATAACATTGAACCAAACCCCCATGTACCCCACATGCCTTTACAACATAATGTACATAACCCTCAGGATAGAGCAGCCCATAATTATAGTTTGGTCAATGACTTAGCATAGTTTCATGAAACCATGTCTGTATTGGATCTCCTCCAAACCTTTCCATCTCATCGGAAATCCTTTCTTTCCACCTTGGGGGCAATCGACCCAGTTGATACTAGCCTCATCACCTTTGATCTAGATAGCGGAGAACCAAGCATCCCTGCCCTAGTAGCTTTTCAGATACCAGTTAAGATCTAGAACATCATAGTTCAATGGTGTATCATCGGTGAAGGTGCATCCACATTCATCATGTCCAAAGTAGTATGGTAAGAACTCGACTCACCTGAGCTAGTACCATTCGCCATCACCATGATATCTTATTATGGTTGAACATCATCCCCTGAAGGGATCTTCCAAAATTTCCTTATAGAGCTTGGGGGAAAAGCCATCCTAATTGACATTGAAGTTATAAACACCCCACTTGATCACAATATCTTTCTCAGATGTAGCTACATGTATGTGATGAAGGCAGTAGCAGCTTCTGCGTTTCATATGATAATGTTCACCCATAACGAGAAAATTGTCACCATTGACCAATTTACACATTACGAGCCTAACCATTCCACCAACATTGATAACATCCTCCCTCTTGTCTGCACTAGCTTAAATGATTTTTCATTCAACGACATTGGTCATGGAGTATTCAAGGACCCATCCTTGTTGGGGGCATATCACGGAGCGCCACCTCTCTTTCACCCTTTTATTTTAGCACAAGTGTGTGTCGTGTCTTCTAATGGAACAAATATCAGAGACACTACTCCTCTCACTGATGCCCCTCCCCACATCAAAATTCTACCAGTTGAAGAATTATTACCTCACGAATTCCTTGAAAACCCCACTGCACCACTTGTCTCGGATTTCCCCCACCCCTCCAAGACAAAATCTCGGTTTGGGAGACATTCCCCCAAGCCATTACCCAAATTCCATTTTTCTACCCTCCACCTGGAGTCCAAGAATTCTAGGTAGTTTCTACTCTCACCCTTCCCAACATGGTTCTTTCCATCCCTATATGGTATCTCCATCCAACCTCTATGGTTCCTACACCATCTCTCCCTCCTCAGACATAGGGATTACTGATGCAGATCCCAGTACAAGATCCTGCCACACCACCTTCACTCAAAACTAGAGGCAACACCACCACCACTGGGGGAAGACGAAGGAAGAATGACCCCATAGATCCACTCCCTCACTGAGATCAACCCCCTTGCACACTATGCGAAAGAGAAGGACACCCCACTAACAGATGTCCTACTCTTCCTGAGTTACACATTCTTACCCATCTCCCTAAAGCAACCCCATTTCTTGCTACTCCACCAAGTACATCCATGGCTACTAACACACATAAGAAAGGGTTACAAACCAATTTCACTTGTGCGATATGCTCAGAATATGGCCATTACACCCATCATTTCCCAACTCTACCTCAATTCTGCCAAACATTAGTCGTAGTACACCATACATCTCGGCCCGATCCCTCTCCGGCATTCCCTACTGAGGCTCACATTAGTGACATTCGTTATATTTCATTGTCAGTCCCCGAGCGAACAAGGTACCATCCATAGTATCGTGAAATTTGGTTTATGTCAAGTGATCCATCACACCCAGTACACAATATCCATTCTATGTCCTCACCACCTGAGGACAATAACACTTACCCATTGACAGTTCCCCCTGTCATCTCCCAAGATCCCATGTATTCTTTCATTTTCCACTGCAATGAAGATATCTTGGAGGAATTGACTAACCCTAATTTCCCTTGGAATGTGCTCCATCATCGAGCACTTTTCCTCTCACAAGAGGTATTTCACCCGCCTGATCAGTAGCCCCAAGCTCCGGTAATATTGCAAATCACCTTACAACACTCTCGCCATATCACCAATAGTGTCAGTGCAAATGAGGTGGCATTGTGGGCCCACCATCCATATATAGCCCCTTTTTCCCAACTTCCATATTTTATTTTAGGAGACCAGAGCCTTTGTTTTATGATCTGTTCTTAGCCACAAGATCCTAATCCAGCCATCTACACAATCACATTCTCTGGGAGATCATCTTCACTTTTCCCCAGAGGAGCATTTTTCTCAGACTACGTTCAGGTGCGCATGTTCACTTTCAGTTTTATCAAATAGTTGTTATATGTTCTTTATCATTAGATATTGTTCATGTTTGGTATTTTTTTTTCATGTGTGCAGGTACGTTTTTAGAAAGATGACATCTCCTTTAGGTATATCTATGACACTAGCATGTAGTTACTCCCTCTGTTACTAATTGCATATCCCAGTCACACACTCTGACATTTACCTGTAGGGTCCCTACATCCGGCTCTACAGTATCTTTACCTCTGCCAAATTTTGGTATTTTCAATCGGTATCACTCTCCCCCACATGAGTTTTCCCATTCATAGCTCCCCTCGACAACTTGACACTCATGCTAATTTCACCCCCTAGGATTGGGAGTCCCGATAGTATTTTGCACTTCCTAGAATGAACCCCATACTTCTTCTCATCATATTGCTAACCTTTCCAATAGACTCCCAGGTCATATCATCTTGGTTCTATTAAATTCCTCTCCGTAGTTTCATTAACCCTCCATCTCATCGACCATCAGTTTTCCCATTTGCAGATTGTCCTCCATCCATTTATCTAATACAGAAACCCACTCATGGGGCCCCCACCCTCCACTAGTTCTCTTTCACAAACTTGTGCCCTAAAAAGGCCAAGACATATTTCACTGGGGCACTCGTTTCTGTATCTATATAATCAACCCAAATTATTCTTTATTTCTTTGGTAATTGTATAAAGCCTTTGTTTCCATCATATACATAATTTTTTAGTCGCCATCCTCGATGGCCTTCTTTTACCTGGAAAAGAAACCCATGTTTCCCTTGGTTGGGGCATCCACCATTTTTTCATATCAACATCATTAACAAACCCTGAGTATCCCAAATCCATGTACCCACAATCTCTGATTTTTCCCACTTTGTTAGCCTCCGACACAATTTAACCCCACATCTAGTTTCCCCCCTAATGCTAGATCCATTTTTACGGTTGCTGCCAATCATCCCTCAACACCCCAACCAAGGGAAGTCTTAGGTCCCATGGCATCTTGAATTCCTCCATGTTACTCATTAGTACCTGATATCATCTATTAGTCAATGTATTTCAAGAATCCCTTAGCTTCTTGGCGTCGTGTCTCCCTTCATTTTGACATCAACACAGTTTCTAGAAGGGTGACAATATCTTGACTATCATTACCTTTACAATGAGGAGTCTCAGACAAAACATAGAGAATCATCATTTCTTTTTTATGCCATTGACCCCCATAACATTCGAGTTCAACAAACTCTCATGTTAAGGTGGGTCTTACTATGCGACCATTGCAGTTGTTTCATACCAGTCGAAGACATATGAAGTTAATAGGCCATTAATGCCTATGATTCATCGACACTTCTTACATTCATCCATTACTCGCTTCAGATCCAGTTCACCAGCCAAAACCATCATCTGTCATTATCAACCACCCCCAAGGGCACTGCAGTTATCTACATCAGCATCCATCAGCAGTTAGAGTCCCACATTTTTTTTTCATGACATGAGCATGGGGCATGCCCACCTCGTCTGTAGACATATTTTATTTTTTCCTAGAGAAAGGTTTGGGTCACACAGTTTTCCCTCTCCCTCTAGCGGATCTCTTATTTAATTCCTCTCTTCACTCTTCCTTACAATGGAACTCTCAACAAAAGAAACATTGATGTATTTCAATTATATGTATGCTACCAACCTCACACATCAGGGGGCATCTGTTATCACTGAAAAATCATCTATAGCATTGCACACAATGGTTGAATAAATACATCAATGCTAGCATCAATTAGTCCAACTAGAGTACCAAAATCCATCAAAAGGCACAAAAACTATACACTTGGTTCAAGAATTAAAGTGCGCAAATTCACCAAATGAAGTGCGCGCACAGTGCGCAGAATGCACAGGCTAACAAAACCCTCAGCATGCACTATGCACAAAATGCACGATTGTCTATGAGAAAAGTCATGCACTTCCATGAAAGAAACATTTATGAATCTTGTTGGCCTCTCAACCACTTCTAGTCCGACCCCCAATAGTATTTGACACTCATATATGAGAGAAATCTAGCTTGGAAGTTGGTCAAGCACTAGAGAGTACCCTAAAAGGCCCCTTGTTCACACTATGAACCAATAATATCTTGCCATGAATGGATGGTATAAATATGTGCCATGGGTGTGCTAGAAAAATAATAACTTCAAGGTATTGTTATGCTACAAGAATTCTTCTTTGAGAATCCTTTTTTCTCTTTGAATCATTCAAGCACTATAGCAAGGATCATTCCACTCACCTCTTGAGGGAATTGGCATTGTATTTCTTCACCATTGTCACTTGTCATTGCATGAAGAGAAGAGATCTCTAATATTTAACTCAATAGCCCTCCCAATGAGGAAGAGGGGAATCATAATTCCCTACCTTTCTCTATGGTTTTTAGCCTATCAATATATTGATCCATTGGTAGCTATATATTGGTCATTTTTTGTTTTTCATGGTTCTAGTTCTTTCAAGTTTCTCTAATATTTATTTCTTAGTTGTTTTTAGTTTTATTTCCTTGTTTCATGTGTATTTGGTTATCTAATCAACTCATAAACTTTGGTCTTATTTAGGTGACTTAACTAATCATGCAAGTGTTTTGTTTTTGCTCACCCATGTGACAAAACCAACACAACACTCCTTTCCCCTTGTGTAATATTTATGCCAAGAATAGACTTCAACATTCTTTCCTTTTCCAGTTATATGCTTAGTGATTTCACAATCATAATATAGAGGGGGAAAAGGGGGCATCCCTACTTCATCCCTCTAGAAATTCTGAAGAATTCAACAGGCCTCCCAATAATCATTAGATAAATCCAGGGGTCACTAATGCATGATGAGATCTGTGCCACAAAATCAGCTCCAAACTTGAATCTTGTTAGAATGGAAAAGAGGAAATTGTGATGTACTCTATCAAAGGTGTTTACCATATCTATTTTAATGGACATCCCATTTTCTCCTCACTTGTTGATAGAGTGAATTCCCTCCTGGAATAACAAAATGTTGTCCAACATTTTCCTTTTTTCAACAAAACCCCCTTGGTTTGGCGATATTAATTTGGGAAATAGTGGCTTTATTCTATAGGCTATGATTTTTGAGATAATTTTTTAAGAGACATTGCATAAAGAGATGAGTAGGAATCTAGAAAAGCAATAAGGGTTGCATTCTTTACGATGAGGGATAAAAGGGAGTTTGTATTTCCTCCCATTTTGGCAAATCTTTGAACATATTGTACCATTCAGACTAGGTATTGTTTAATGATATGCCAACAAATGAGGTAAAAATGGGATTAAAACTCGTCTAATCCTGGGGCCTTATCCAGGTTCATTTGATGCAACAACCTGAATATTTTTTCTTCATTCACTGGTTGGAATAGCACCTCATTGTCTACGGGATTGATAATATGGGGAATATTATTGAGATGACTCTCTTGAGTGTCAATGTACCCCTTCCCATATTTAGAATACAGATTCTCAAAATGATTCTTTGTCACAATCTTAACTTGATCTTGGCCAAAATCCATCTAAGTCCTTGATCTCAGTTATTTTGTTTTTCCAAACTCTGGCTTTAGCTTGACAATGAATCAATTTTGTATTATCATCCCCTTCTTGTAGCTAGAGACTTCGAGACTTAAGTCGCCATTTTTTTTCCTCTTCCCTTAGAAATTTATGATAATCCATGAAGTTTCATTGCTCCTTAGAAAAAATGGATGGGGTTATGGGGGATGTTTCCATAGTGTTCTATACCTCCTCCATTTTCCTTCCAAGATCCTATACTACTTTATTTTCTTTCTCTTCTTTGAATCTTACTCATTCCCTGAGGACCCTTTTTGTGTTTTTTAACTTTTGTTCCCAGATGTAGACAGAGGATCCCTAGATCCAGGAGCACCAGGAGGAGTACACTAGATCCATGAAGGAAGAATTGAGATCCCACTAAGGGTTGAATCAAAAGGGAATAGGACCAAGGGAGTCAGGGTTGGAAAACTCAAGGGTGATGGGGGAGTGATTTGACCCAACCCATGAAAGGATGCAGGATAGGGGTAGAATTGAATCTTCTAGAATACTTCCAATGATGAGAAACATGTCTATCCTAGATGCAATCTATCTCGAACCCTGACATTTGTTGGACCAGGTGTAAAGACCAAAAGAGGGATTTATATCCAGCAGATCTAAACCTTCCAAGATATCTTCCATAAATTCATGAGTGGAGTCCCTCACAATATTACCTCCTCTCTTCTCATTAGCATGCAAGGTAGTGTTAAAGTCCCTTGCTATGATGAGTGGGGTCAGTCTATTACTTTCTTGTAGACTTAGAAGAGAGTCTAACATTGAACCTTTTCCTAATATATAGAAGGCACGTAAACATTGAAAATGGAGAAGGACTTACCTAAAGGGAGGTGATTCAAGGTCACCTGTATCCAGTGGGGAGAACTTATCCAATCTTCTAATTTGAGCAACTGAGGTTTCCATAGGGTGCATAGGCCACCATAGGCCCCTCCAAAGGTTACTGCTAAACTTGTACTAGAGTTACAAATGTATCTTCTTTATTGAAGGACATCAATATCCTTCATATTTGTTTCCTGGAGTAGAAGAAATTGAGGGGATTTTGATCTATGTAGACTCCTAACTAGAGACACTTTACTTTCGCTTCCAAGTCCTCTACAATCCCAAGAAATGACTTTTATCATTTAGAATTTTTTATTTGGCTTCCTCCTTTTGGGGGAACATATCCACTTTGATTTATTGATGATCTAGGTTCCTTTTTAGTGTGACTATCCATAGTAGTCTGCTTTCTAATATCTATTTCCCTTCAAGATATTGTCTCAAGCCTATGGAAATTCAATTTCCTCCCCAACCTTTTGAATAGATGGATTTTTGTGGAATTTAAGTTAGTCTCCTCTTCTAATATTTATACAATTTATCCTTCTTCTTGATCCATATGAGGGATCGATTGAAGAGATTTTGGGGGATTTGAGGGGCTCCAATCATTTCCTAGGTTTCTTGAGGGTTAGGCTTGGGTCCATTAGTAGGATATTCATCCATATCCGAGAGGAATTCATATTGATTCTTGGATGATATATGGCCATTGATTTTTCTTGTTGAGGAGGAGGTTGGGGCTTCCTAGGACTTTGGATTAGAGGGAGCTCCATCTTGGGTTGGAGATTTTTCATATTTCATTCCTTACTTGATGGATTTTATTTTCCTTCTTGACTATTTTGATTGCTCATTGCCTTCCCCCACAGGTGGATCAACTGGGTATTTTTGAAATCTCTTTGAAAAGTGCCCATATTTGTAGAAAATATTTCATTTGAAGGGTAGTTACTCAGTGTCCACTTACTAAAGGTATGTCTAGTTATCCAAAGTGAGATTAATGGCATCTGGGAGACCTTTTTCAAGATATACCTCCATACAAATGTGGGAATAGGAATGTAATCCATCTTTAAACTTTTCTTGATCTATATATTTCCCAATGATGTTTGCAATAATGTAGAGAGTCTCATCATTCCAAGAGTGAAGGGGAATAAAGAGGAGACAAATACAAACCAGGACCGTAGAGGGGATATCATTTTCAGGGTTAAATTCATGGATCCAGTTGATTAGATACATCATCTATGATCCCATAAAATATGGGCCACTCCTAAAGATCAGATCCATTTCTACATTTTCTTCAAATAGGAAAGAAAATAAATCCATACTGTAAAAGGAGTGTGATGTCTTACCTTTCAAATGAGGCTTCTAGTTCTTGTAAACCCATAAGGCTACGAACTGAGGGGAGGGCCAAATTCCTATAAATTGATTGATTATTACATTCTCCACAATATTCAGTGCAAGCGATCTTGAGCTAGCTTGAACCATGATAGAAGAGATTTCCTTCAATTTTTAATGGAACGAGATTCCGCAGTCTTGAGATTCTTAGGAAGGGAAGCAACCAGGGAGGAGAAAGTGGTGATATCTGAGGGAGGGGGAGGGTAGTTGTATTCCCCTCTGAAGGAGGTCATGGTAGCAATAGAAGAGAGCATGAAAACTAGGGTTTCAAGGAACAGATCCCACGCGTGAATTTTCCTTTCCATCTATTGTGCATCCTATTACATTCTTAATATTCATTGAGAGACATGCCAAAGATTGCTAAACCTTCAAACACTCTTTTCAAGCAATTTCAACATGGTAAATAGATAAGAGAAATATCTAAATAAAAGGATTACTCAACAATGAAGCCATTGGAACTTGTTCATATAGATATTTGTGGGCCTACGAGAACACAAAGTATACAAGGTGAAAATTACTTCATGTTTCTTATTGATGATTTATCTAGAATGACACGGGTTACGTTCCTAACAGAAAAATCTAAAGAGTTTGATCATTTTAAAGCATTCAAATCCTTGGTTGAAAATGAAACTGATTTGAAAATAAAGTGCTTGAGATCAAAAGGAGGAGGTGAGTTTGTATCACATGAATTTAAAGAATTTTGTGAGATTCATGGAATAAAGAGACATTTTTCCAGTGCAAGAACTCCATAGTAGATTTGAGTGATAGAAAGGAAGAATTGAACTATACAAGAGATGGCAAGAACAATGTTGAATGTAGCCAAAGTATCAAACAGGTTTTGGAGAGAAGCAATCAACACTGTATTCTACATTTTGGATAGAGTGAAAATCATAGTCAACAAAAACAAAACAACTTATATATATGGAAAGGTAGACGAACAACAATTAAATGATTAAAAAATTTTGGAAGTGGGTGCTATATAAAGAGAGATCATGAGGATTTGGGAAAATTTGACTCTAGATTTATTGAAGGTGTTATAGCAAGATTTGCCTCACCCCATGCAACTTGCTCAGAAGGCCTTTTTCATTTCCCTATGCAGACTTGAAGTCCCCTTTTTGAAATTACCGGAGATAAAAAAACATATTTTCCACATATATGTTCCCTAACAACTATACAACATGCGTATACACAGGACCATTACAGCCTGCATACATCGGGTTTTGTGCCCAAAATTAAAAAATGGTGTCGGGTTTCCATGTCACGTCACGAGATCCATGATCCTTGAGCTTCCGTATAATAGAAACGTTCCGACTCGGCATTTAGGTTCCATTTGAATGCTATAAATGGGCCATATCCAAGCTGTGGAAAAGGAGAGAAAGAATTCAACTTTGAGAGAAAAGTTACTTTGGAGAAATTATTCACTTCATATTGAGTCTGCATCCTTTTGTCCTTATAAGTTTGAACACATTGTTCAACCCCGAATTTCTTCCCTTATTGATGGAGAACCTCATTATCTCTCTTATATTAGCTTGCCTTTGGTGGAGGATTGAAGTGGTGGAGGCCCAGCTAGAAGGGACTTAGTTTCTCGGTTCTGAATGTGTCGACATGAAAGTTTATCATTCATACACTTCTGTTGATTACATTTTAATAGAAATGCTCTTTTCTCATCCAATTAATGTCTCAAAAATATTTGATTTTTTATTTTGTGGGCATATATGTTATGAATATAGATGGATTATGATATTATATGTGCTATCTTTATATATTATCACCATATTCTTGCATATCTTATTTGTTGAGGACAAGCTGCAGGTGTATAGATTTGATTCAAGTGCTTAATGGTGGACTTCATTGAACGTCTAGACGAGGTATGCTCTTTATCTTGTATTGTTAGCATGTTTATTTATATAGAATACTTGAGATTAGAGTTGATTTTTGTAGTCATTTATGTCTATTGTGGTTTACCCCATGCCATAGAGTGATTTTCCTCGTAACAGAATTGGAAACCATACTGAGGAGGGAATCTTATTTTCAGGGTTTGGAGTGTTTTTCTCCTTTGATTGCTCTCATTTATCTTGAGTTTCTTGTCGTCTGACTACTTGACAACCTATTTTCATTTTGAGTCTGAGTTTCTTGGCATTATCCTTAACCTGACAGTGTTTCAATACATATACATGGGTTTTCCCTTGACAAACGCATACATACGTGAGATGTCATTCTGTAGGGTGAGTATATAGATAGTTTTCTCCTGAACAGTCATGTACATCATCCTTGCTTTCTTGATTGTTTAGTTTGGTGTTTGATGGGTAAGTTTTGATGGTTGTTGAGTCTTCTTAGGTCTCTGTCATGATTTTTAAGTGCATGAAGAGTGATAGGAAACCTTTCTTTGGTTGAATTTTTGGGCAGTCTTTCTTTCTCATCATTTTTGTTTCATTGGTTGTACTTGCATCTTGGGGCTGGGTGTTTGTTTCTTGATATTCTACTTGGTTTCTCTCTTTTTTATTACAATAGGATTTATATATCAAGCTATTGTTTAGTCCTTGCATTTTCATTCTTTTATATTGAAAATACAAAAAAATATACATTTTTCATCATGGCATTTGATCTTTTGGGTTCTTATCATTGATTTTGATATATGTATGGAAATATTGCATATTATTTGAAATCATAGAGTTGAATTGAATATTTCATTTTGAAAAATCTTATCATTTGTTGAGAATTGAAGTTAGGACTTTGCATTATATTCATATTCATTTCTTTTACTTGTTGAGTCATAACATCATCAGTTTCATGACCACATATTTTGAGTAAACAAAGCCACTAAAAGTAATGATGATAAATTTAAAATTGGTTAGAAACGATTTTATTTTTCAGGGTGCACAAACTAGCTTAAGATTTAGAGCCTTGGAATAGGATTTTGTGAGTAAAATTATCCAAGGATATTAAACTCAAGATATGTGTTTGAATAAGGGAGTGATGAAATCCATTGTATAATTGGTCACGTCAGGAGGCTCCACTCACACCAGAGTTAAGAATGAGGTCACATGAAGTCAGTTGAGGAGATATCCCTCCAATACCTTCTTAGCGTCATATATATTTCTGGGGATCTATTCGTATATGGGGGTCTTGCTAGTACCTTTACCTCTGTGAGAGGTGGTGATTTGGAGATTTTGGGCTTTATTACCCTGCCCATACGGTGGAACTGACTTACAAATGTTCACCTGCACATTGGTTATATCATGGTGGCTTAGTTGCTTGACATAGGTAGCCACATAGGTTACTTGCATGGATTATTCTGTAGGTACCCTAAGTCAGATAAGGGATCTGACCGACTGGTTGTTAAGCCCATGAGGGAACTTATAACTAATTCCGATACATGTGATATTTTCAAGGGAGTCTTAGGCCCCTCTTGGGAAAGGCATACCTACTTTAGGGAGGGAGGCCCCTTTCAACCACTTTATCTCGTTTGTGTGCATATTGGATTTTTTGTTTATTTTGGTGTGCTCTTTGATTGTTAGTTGGCCTTAGGATTTGTTTTTTTATCCCAAGTCTTGATTCATTGTGGAGCTAGACCCGCTTCCTCACAGGTCTCACTATTTTTTGAAATTACCACCGCATATTGATTCTTTTCCTTCTAAAAGGCATAAAGTTATCAAAGGTGGTACACACACCTCCACCTACCAGACTTGTGCTCATACAAGTATGAGTATTGAGTCGAGTTAGAAAGATACTGGGAGTCTTTCAAATCCCATACTTACCATAGTTAATGGAACTCCTTCTATGCCTTCGACCACTACAGTTGTATTGTTGGAGGTCCCAATCATCGCTCCTATCCAACCTATGGGTGCTACTCAACCTATAGTGACAAACCCTTTTGGGTATATTTTTGGTACACCTTGGTACAATACTCAGTCCATCCCTATGGCCTCTAGCCCTTTCTCTTATGGTATTCCAAATCTCACATCACAATTTTTGTCATCCATTCCAATGATGAATACAAATCCTAGTATTGGACTTGGGGGCATGGCTCCTCCGCATATTCCATTCTCGTTTGGCGATGCTCATATTCCCTAGACAAATCCTACGGTTGGAATCCAACCTTTTTTTCACCTAGGGTCTAATCCTATTCTTAATGCTCCTAGATGGAGTGGTCAACTGGGCAGACAATATCATGCTTATGTTTCATCCTTCACACCTACCCCCTCCACACTAATTTCAACCAAGACATTTGGCATGACGAATCTACCTCTATCCTCCATATTTCCACCCAGGAGAGGTCAGTTTCATACTTTGGGAAACCCCCAACTTGGAGATACTCTAGTTGGGAGAAATATTTACAACCCTCATTATAACATTCCTTCTAGAATGGTTCTCGACGAGCCCCTTATAAATCAGTTCGGAGGGGATTTTTTCAATCTCAGATAGGGCCATGGTGTATACCAGAATCCTAGATGGGATTTGATTCCCCAACATCAATCTTTCTTGGGAGATTGGGTCTAGATGTCGCAACCCCATCTCCCTTTTCTGACCATGCTCAATTTTCTAGACTTGTCAAGATTAACGAACGACTTGGTGCATCATGACCCAACATGGCCCCCCATCCCCACCAAGCTTCCTTCGAATATTCCAAAATTCGAGGGAAAGACTGGTGAGGATCCTAGTGATCACGTCGCTACTTTTCATCTTTGGTGCTCTTCCAATTACCTTAATGATGATTCTATTCTTTTAATATTGTTTCAACACACCCTCACGGGGGTCACGAAAAAATGGTACATAGAGCTACCTGGGGGGACATATGGTAACTTTAACTAGATGGTTTTAGTCTTTCTCAACCACTTCCAATTGTTTATTCATTACGATGTCGGCATAGAACTTCTATCGGTTCTCTGCCAAGACAAAGCCACTCATATCTCAGATCACATCCAAGAGTGGCGTAGACAAAAAAGGTTGATCAAAGCCTACATTCCTCCATAGTTCCAGTTGGAATGGTTTCTCAAGTCTTTACTTCCTTATATTTCGAAGGATGTCTCTACATCCGGGGTAACATCTGAAGAGGAAGAAATTTTCAAAGCCCGACAATTAGATCTCATATATGCTCAGTCTGGGATGTTATATGAAATTCTTCTTGACACACTGAGGTCGAACTACGACCCTAGACAAAATCTTGGGCCTCATGTCGATGGAATTATAGGCTCCGAAAATGTTAAATCTACAGAATTGGTGACAAGATAGTTCAAAGAGTTGTCTCTAAGCCGCTCTGTAGGAGGGAAAGCTTCATCTATGTCCTCCACTCCCGCTCAGTTGGTGGATGTACATTATGTTCAATCGTCAACTAACCCGAATGGTAACCAACAACCAGGAGGGAATAAAAGGAAAGAGCGTGGTAACAATCGTAAGGGTGGGAGGAATGATAATAAACCCAAGGAAAATGCTAATAATGATAGATTGAAGGTTAATGTTGGTGAGGGAATGAAAGAGAAGAAGAATGTGAAATTCCCTTGTAAGCTTTGTACTGATGATCACCTTACCCACTTGTGCCCCAAACTAGAGGAAGATGCAAGGCTTTTATCTCTACCACCCACTATGTTGACTAATAATTTTCAGCATAATCAACACATGGCCTCGAGATCCTATAATGTTGGAAATGCAGCGAGTGGGAATCAAAGCCCATTGGCACAAGACGGTGACTGTCTATGCATCAATATGGTCAATTCTTAGGTTAATGTAGCCACTCGGTCTTGCTATTAAATTTATTCATAGGTTGTTCCAGGTCTAGAGTCTCCCCCTCCTAAGAATATTCCTTTACAGATCAAAAAACCAGAGCCTCCACCTCATAATCCGAAAGGAGTAATCAAGCGCTCTATGCACAACTCTAATGCTAGAGCTGCCTAAAATTACTCTATTTTTTAGGATCTCGATCAAACCCCTTGCGCAATGTTGGCTTTGGAGGTACTCCATATGTGTCCTTCACAGAGGAATTCCTTATTATCTATGTTAGGATCTCTAGACCCTTGTGGCTCTAAGGTTATCAATTTTGACATCACGGATGTGAAGCCTCGCTTGCCTTACCACGTGGCCTTCCAAATCCACGTGGATTACTCAAAGTGTACCATCAAACGTATTTTTATTGATGAAGGAGTTGCAATGTGTGTGATGTCCCTAACCTATTGGAAATCCATTAGCTCTCCAACCCTCTCTCAATATTTGACCATGTTGACCACATTTGATGGTCGTTCTTTTTTTCCCCATGGTATTCTTCCTACCTTTCAGGTCTAGTTAGGTGGGAAGACGATGGAGGTGGATGTTGAGGTGGTTGATGCGCCCCTTGACTAAAAATTATTACTAGGGTGTAACTGGACTTATGATATGTCTGTAGTCATATCGTCTATTTTTTGTACTTTGCACACACTATCCCCAATGCATTAGTTGGACCTTCAATCCCTGTGACCGAAAATTCTCATCCGACAACTAAGGATATTGGTGTCTGAATGTATTCATCCCTTATGGGTACCTTTGACTTCATGGCATTAATTCATCATATCTATTCCATGTCCAGTAAGTCTACTTCATCAATGAGGTATGTTCCTTTCCGCACTTCGTATTTTAACGACCCATGGACCCTAACTTCCTCAACCTCATCTTGTAAAGGTTAGTCACATACTATAATGGCAATGTCACTGTCAGCAATAGAGATAGTGTATCAGGTTGTTCTTGACTCTGTTTCCGACCCAGATCTTGTCTCCTCGCAGACGGACGAGGAGGATCATGTTCTTAATCTCGTATGGTTCACTTCATCGTATTTCTCACATGATTGCCTCGATGATACTTTACCTTCGAATGAAGCAATCGTAGAGGCCATGAATGGTTTTGATAGGCCATGGAATGATATGCATCATCACTCTTACTTCCTCTAAGAGCTTACTAGAATCAAACAAGACGATTTTAGATCTACCTTGAGCAATATAGTTGGTCACACTATATTTCCACTTGATACACATGAAATTTATGCCGAAGGAAACATGACGAGTATTTCTATCATCACGATCGATATCTCTCATATTCCTGGTAAAGTTGAAAATGTCTATATCAGTGCAAATTGTTCACTTGAATAAATTTAGATCTACACCGAAGTCTTCAAAGAATTTTGTGATGTATTTGCCTTGTCATATGAAGATATGTTAGGAATTGAACCTCGTATTGTTGACCATGAGATTAAAACCTACCCAGATGCTAAACATGTTCGACAATGACTTAGAGTTGTCAATCCTAGGAAGGCCCCTGCTATTAAGGCAGAGGTGGAGAAAATGCTTAATGCAGGCTTTATCTACCCAGTTCCCTTGACTGAATGGGTATCCAACCCCGTTCCTGTGAATAAGAAGCAAGGAACCATCTGTGTATGCATGCATTTTCAAGACCTGAATAAGGCCTATCCTAAAGAAAACTTCCCAACATCGTTCATTGATCATATTCTCAATGAGTGTGTGGGAAGCAAGGTTTTTACTTTTATGGACAAATTTTCAGGATACAACTAGATTCATATTAAACCCGAGGATCAACATAACAAGGAATTTATTTGTCCTTGGAGTACTTTTACATACCAAAAAATGTCGTTCGGCCTTAAAAACGTCGGAGAAACCTTCCAACGATCCATGACCTTCGTGTTTCATGATGTCAAGAGTATATTCGAAGTGTATCTCGGTGATCTTGTTGCTCACTCCCGTAAGAGATCGGATCACTCTACCCACCTTCGGCTAGTTTTTGAAATATGTTTCTATTATCGCATTTGTTTGAACACCCATAAGTGCATTTTTTTGTGTTAGGTCAGGTCATCTTTTAGGATTATTAGTCTCTTAGACTAGGATCATGGTGGATCCTTTAAAGGTTGAGGCAATACTTCGATTGCATCCCCCGTGAAATATTCATCAGCTTCAAGGTTTACATAGGAAATATAAATTCTTACGTCAGTTTATAGTAAATTGTGCCAATATTACTAAGGGTTTTACGCATCTCTCTTGAAGGACACACCATTTATATGGGATGAGAGGGCCTAGGAATCCTTCAATGCTCTCAAGAAAGCCTTGGTATTGATGCCTCTACTAAAGCCTCCAAACTACAACAGAGATTACTTGCTTTATGTTGCTGTGTCTAAAGGGATGATTGGTATGGTTTTAGTTCAGGAGGATGATGGGCTATGTGAGCACATCATTTACTATCTTAGCCAAAACTTAGTCAACACTAAACTCAAGTATTCTCATGTTGAGAAGCTAGCTTTGGCTGTCATACATGTGGTTCAAAGATTACAACACTATATATTTCTTTGTAAAACTACCATAGTTATTGACGTCAATCCATTTCAATAATTCCTTACTAGGCGTATCATAGGGGGGAAAGATAATAAATGGATTGTCTTCTTACAAGAGTTTGATCTCGATTTTGCTTCACCAAAATTCAAGAAAACATTATCTTTTGCCGAGTTAATATCAGACTTCCCTCATCTAGATGCGAATGTTATTCATGTTGATTCATTTATGGATTAACACATTTTCCTTGTCTCGTCTTCGAACCCTTGGTATGGATATATTTTGATCTATCTTCAAACCTTGAATTTCTCTCAGCATCTTTCAAGAGAAGATCGACAACACATACGATATCAAGCTAAGAACTACCTTATAGTCGACGACACTTTTTATTTCCAAGGTGTAGATAATATCTTGTGTCGTTTCTTGACTCATGAAGAGTCTGAGTTTGTTCTTAATGACTGTCATAGTGGGGCTTATGGTGGTCATCTATCTAGTCTTACGACAACCCAGAAGATTTTCCGAGACGATTATTTTTGGCTGTCTATTTTTAAATATTACATCAAAGTGGTGAAGAAGTGTCACCCTTTCCATGTGTTCACTTGGAAGATGCGCTCACATCCATCCCTCTTCATCCAATCATTATTGTTGGCCCCTTCACGAAGTGGGGGGTGGATTTCATGGGTTGCAACGCAAATTCAGTTGGGGGGCATCAACATATTATCGTGGTCATATAATACTTTACTAAGTGGGTCGAGGCTATGCCTACAATTAAATCTGATGGTAAGACTGCTACATTTTCGTGTTCAATCAAATTATATCCTAGTTCAGAATCCCACGTGAGATTGTCATTGATCATGGAAGTCACTTTTAGAATGAAATGATGAAATAATTAGCATCGAAACTGGGGTTTAAACATGGCCATTATTCCCCTTACTACCCCCAAGCAAATGGAAAAGTAAACGTCGTGAACAAGTCTCTCAAGACCATTTTGTAGAAAAATGTCAGCTAGAGAAAGTCTAACTAGCATCTCATGCTTTGCTTGACACTTTGGGCATACCGGACCTTGGTTAAGACTTCCACCATTTTTTCTCCTTTTCAGTTAGTACATGGTGTGGAGTCAATCCTACCTATTGAATGAAAAATCCCTTCTCTTAGATTGGAAGTTAAGCTCCTACCTGACACTTCCAATATCGAATAACACCTCGTACACCTAGAGATTCTAGATGAGCAGCGACAAGATGCCTCTACAGATATCAAATCAAATAAACAATGTGTCAAGGTCTAATATGATAAGTCTGTTTATCCTCAATAATATGCTGAAGCTGAATTGGTCCTCTTATAGGACCAAGCCAAAGAACCGTTGGGGGAAGGAAAGTTCAACCCCATGTGGCACGATCCTTATATCATGCAACGTGTCTTAGAAAAAGGAGACTACGAATTAGAATATTATGAAGCGAATATGTTGGTTGAGCCCATAAATGGGCTCTACTTGAAAATATATTACGCTTGAGCCCCAAGATTGGGCATAACTCTTTGTATACTAGTGTATCTTAGTGTATATATCTTTTCCCTTTTGTCATCGGCTTGCTTATCGAGTTTTCTCTTGGTTGGCAGATGTAAAAGGAGTATTTGGTCTACTTAGGATTTACAAACGGTGCCAGTCCTCATACACTAAACTTAGCTTCCACCGCTTGGGTTGTTTACTCACTCGAGAGTCAATTGGTGTCTTCAAGTGGTGTTTGTCTAGGGCCATCAACGAATAATGTGGTTGAATATAGAGTTGTTATAGATATTTGACGCGATGCCATTTCACATGGTATTCATTCTTTAGAAGTTCACCTAGACCCCCAGTTAGTAGTATGTCATTTGAATGAAAGTTTTTGTGTACGCGACCCTACTCTACTCTGACGATTCCTACGGGTATGGCTTTTGGAATGACATTTTTATTTGATTACTTATAATCACATACCTCGAAGTTCTAATTATGTATCTAATGCATATGCTAATTATGTTTTAGATTTTCATTTGTCACATAACTAAAGTAAAGAAAACACATTGACTTATGTACACATTGTAGTATAAGTAAAGCCGAAGACCAATGTTTTTTATATTTCATTTCTCCAAAAATATGGTGTTATAGTACAAAATTGGGGCTCACACCCTCAAAATACATATCAATATGATCAATACAATAACCATGGAATTTACGCCTATCACACCAGATGTGTTTCATGATAACATGATATGGAATTTTCGATACGTCGGAAGAGTTGCACCCAAGCATGGGGCACACCTACCACCTACCACTGCATCACCTCTAGTAGATCCTTTACCTAAACCATGGGAAATCTTTGTGTCAAATGAGACAAGTTGCCATGCATGTTTTGAATCACTCTCTCAACTTCTCCTCCCACTAGCTCATCCCCCCTGTGCCTCTGTCGATGTCGTGGGAGTACATTTGGTCGTCGTTGACCCACATATGCATAATATACATGTTTTAATTAGTACTTGACATCATCCAAAAATATTTTTGTTTTCTCTTTTACAAAAATACAAAAAAAGTGAAATATTTAAAAAAAAATCATACCTATATCTTTGTAGGCGGAACCTGGTGGTAATGTCATATCCGGATCTCCTCTGAAGTCAATCCCTGCATATGGGTAATCATTTAGAACTATCACATGTCAATGCCACCAGAATAAAAACTCATCATTGTAGGGTGTTGGTACCCTACAACCCCCAAACCACCTCATGACCTCGATCCACCATGCCATGGTTGGATCGCAAGTTCCATGCAGAACAACATTGACTCTAGGGCCAAAGCTTGGAACCTGCTCGAAGAAAAAAATACATAATATAGACACAAACCTGAAGTTCCTATTTCTACCTTGTTTGTAGTCTATGAGTTGGCTCTTCATGTTGACCAGAAGTGACTTGCACCAGTCGTTAATCGTGGGTCGCAATCACTCCACCTAGTAGAACATAAGTGACCTTGATGCCTGATGCAATGAGTCTGACCCTATGATCTGTGCCAACACTAGGTCAATGATCTTAAGAGTCCCTGCAACGTAGTGAGAGTCTATGTAGTCCTCTATATTCATACCACTCCCAGCTCCCTGGGCTTTGAGGTTCACTACCTCACCCCGACGTGATAGTCTTTTCAGAAAGTATATGTCCTAGACTTTAATACTCAATGGTTTCCCATCGAGGTTGAAGGCCTCTGTATCTAGATCCCAATAGTTAACCAACATCTGGAGCAGTCTCACTTGAGCCCTCATTCCTTTGAGAGCCCAAAATTTATATATCCCACATAGTCTTAATGTCATTTTGGCCCCTAGATCTATTTCTACTACAACATCAACCTCTTCATGCTCTCTTTCTTTCCACTCTAGCACCATCCTGCAAATTTAAAATCAAATTTTGAGTCAATATCATTTAAAAAAATAAACTCATGGACTTGTATGTGAGCTACAGTTTACACATTCACGTATAGGGATGCACATATGTGGTCTCTTTTGAAAATAGTCGCATATAGGGCTGCGTATATGCGACCCGATGAATTATAGCCTGCGTACACCCTAGTTTCTAATTTACGCCTTAAAATACTAAAAAATGGAAGCCTAAATTAAAATTTTAAACCAATAGAAATGAAGAGAAGGGAAAGAAGACTTACTGGTCTAGACGGTTGTCCATTCCATCACTCATATCTCCTACCATTGGCAGTTGAAGATCGGGGGAAATTTGGTCCAAAATACACTATTTGGGTAAAAAATACAAATGTTATAGTAAAATTGGTTATTTTCACTATTTATAGAAAACATTTACCCACTTTACGTAGTTTTTGCTAATATTTTTTCCTAGTGGACTAATAGTGCATTGGATGGAGTTGGTTTTGGTGGTTTTATCCAAAGATTCTTACGGTTTTCTAGTGTCATGTCGCCC
>JZKD02S0826606.1:0-26621 GCA_000966675.3 Picea glauca
ACCTAATTGTGCCCTAAAGAACCCCTTTTCACATTCAAAAGAGGCCACATAATAACCCAATGCTTGGCTATAAAAATCCATGAATGACCACCATTTTCTCAAGGAATTCTTCATATTGTTATGATGTTGAGATTGCTAGAGACTCGTTCTTTGGCAACACACATTGTAGGATTCATTTCATAAGCTATTGACCCCTATCTTGAGTGAATAAGCTTGGAGTGCTTTCACCCACATTTCCATCTTTTCTTTGTAAGGAGAGCAATCAGTTGAGGGCCTCAAGAGCCTTCCATTGGAGAGGGAAGGGACCCAAGTCCTCTTTCTCCATTGAGTGTCTTTGGATTTCATCAATCAGATCAGCTAATACATTGGTGATATTGGTCCATTCACATTTGTTTTTCATTTTCTCATATGCTTTTAGTTTTTATTAGTTTTAGTTTAGTTTTTGTTTATTGCTTTGTTGTTTCTCTTTCTAACCTTTTACCTCATAGCTGTCATGCCTAGCAGAGCCCAACTGGGCATGTAAGCACTCATAATTTGCTCACACGGTGACGAATTGGGTGCAAACACAAGGTATCATGGTTGTAGAGAGGACATAAAGTCATGGTATGTCAAAAATGACAAGTTGAATTTAAAATATGAGGTTACAAAGATGAAATATTGTGCAATGTAATTCCTATGGATGTCTGTCATATTTTATTGGGGAGGCTATGGCGGTATGAATGAAAGTTTATTCATGATGGGAAAAAGAATACCTATACCCTAGAAAATAATGGTAGAACACATATGTTGTTGCCCATAGAAGACAAAGAGAAAAAGAGAGGAGCTATTTCAAGCATACTTCTCATGAGTGGGAATGAGCTCTTAAAAGAAGTCAAGAAGGAGAAAGAAATGTAGTTTTATGTAGTGAGGAAGCCTATATTTATCCTTACGAATACTTATGTAGAAGAATTTCCTATAGAAATCCAGGAACTATTGGAAAACTTTGCTAATATAGTCGTGGATGAGTTACCACCTTCATTGCCACCTATCAGGAGCATAAGCCATCATATTGACTGTATTCCAAGAGCTAGTCTACCAAACAAAGAAACTTATAGGTTGATACCTAGAGAGAATGAGGAGGTCAAAAATCAAGTCCAAGAGTTATTAGATAAAGAGTTAGTCAGGGAAAGCCTAAGACCATGTGCAGTACCGACTGTAATAAGTCCAAAGAAAGATGGGGGATGGAGGATGTGTACAGATTCCCAAGCCATAAACAAGATAACCATTAGATACAGATTCCATTTACTGAGGATGGATGATTTGATGGATTGTTTGAGTGGACCAAGCTATTTTTCCAATATACACTTGAAGAGCAGATATCATCAAATAAGAGTGAGAGAGGGAGATGAATGGAAAACAACATTCAAGACAATTGAAGGATTGTTTGAATGGTTGGTCATGCCGTTTAGGTTGACAAATTCACCAAACACATTTATGAGGTTAATGAATGAAGTGTTGAAAGACTTCATAGGAAATTTTTCCATAGTATATCTAGATGACATATTAATCTTCAACAAGACAAAGGAGGAACACTTAAGACATCTGACATCAATGATGGAAAGGTTGCAGCAAGAGAAATTGTTGATAAATCTGAAGAAGAGTTCTTTTATGAGGAAGGAACTCATATATTTGGGTTTTGTAATCTCTTCAAAAGAATTGATGACGGACTCAGAAAAAGTGAGAGTGATCAGAGAATGGTCATCGCCGAGCAATATATTTGAGGTAATAAATTTTCATGGGTTAGATATATTTTATAGGAAATTTATCATAAATTTCAGTGGCATATGTGCACCCATGTTGGACACTGTGAATAAGAAACATAATTCCTTCAGTTGGACAGAGGAAGCTGAAACAAGTTTCAAAGTGTTGAAGGAGAAAATTATAGAGAAGCCAGTTCTGGTCTTACCAGATTTTGGAAAAACTTTTCAGGTGAGATGCGACGCAAGTGGATTAGCTATTGGAGCAATCTTGAGTCAGGAAAATAGGCCAATTTCTTATTTCAATGAGAAATTGAATGATGCCAAGAAATAGTCCACGTATGACAAGTAATTTTATGCGGTGATTCAAGATTTGAAAAAATGGAGACATTATTTAATTCCTAAAGAATTTGTCTTGTATAGTGATAATCATGCTTTGAAATTTATTACTAGGTAAGAAACGTTAAATCAGAAACATGCAAAATGGGTAGAATTTATGCAAAATTTTACTTTTGTTATTAAACACACTGTTGGAACTGCTAACAAAGTCGCAAATGATTTGTGCAGAATGAGTTTGATTGTACATGAATTCTAGGTGGAGATCTTGGGGTTCGAACACCTCAAGGAGATGTATAAAGAAGATGCAGATTTCAAAGAAGCTTATGAGGAATGAAAGAATCCTTTATTGGGAGATATACTCCCATGGAATGAATATTTGATTCAGGATGGATTATTGTTCAAGGGGATCCAAATATGCATTCTGAAGTGCTCAATGAGAGACAACCTACTGAAAGAGAAACAAAGTGGAGGTTTAGCTGGACACTTTGGTCACAATAAGACATTTGCACAACTGAATAATTCTTATTATTGGCCAATCATGAGAGTATAAGTGAAGAAGTTTGTTAAAATATGTATAATTTGTCAGTATGCAAAAGGAAGACAACAAACCATTGGTTTGTATCAGCCATTACCAATTCGAGAAAGATAGTGGGATGGAATCAATATGTATTTTGTTATGGGATTGCCTATAACTCAAAAAGGGAGTGATTACATATTTTTTGTGGTAGAAATATTCTAAAGGTGGAACATTTCATACCATGATAGAAGACAAGCGATTCCACACACATCACCAATTTGTTTTTCAGAGAAGTAGTAAGACTACATGGATTGCCAAGGAGCATAGTTTTAGACAGGGAAACGGAATTTGTAGGACACTTTTGGAGGACTCTATGGAAGAGGTTGGGGAAAAATTTATCCTTTAGTTCAACATATCACCATCAGATAGATGGAAAAAATGAGTTAGTAACAGGATTTTGGGAAACCTGTTGAGAATTTTAGTCACTGAGCAAGGTCGACAATGGGATCAGATTCTTGCACAGGCAGAATTTTCATTCAATAATTTAGTGAACAGAAGAACATGAAGAATTCCATTTGAAATTGTGTATGGTATACGACCAAGAGGGATTATATATTTGAGAGATTTGATTGAATATGAATTAAGAAGTGTTGTAGCAGAGGATTTTGCAACATAAATGTAGAAACTCCATGACAAAGTCAGAGAGAAGCTAAAGGACAATAGTTAGAAATACAAGAGAAGAGTTGATAAAAAGAGAAGAGAAGTTAAGTTCGAAGTTGGAGATGAAGTTTTATCTCATTTGAGAAAAGAGAAGTTCCCAAGGGGAACATACAACAATCTAAAGATGAAAAACATAGGACCATGCATGATTCTCAGAAAATTCGTAGCCAATGCTTATGAGATTGAGTTGCCAGACAATGTTGGGATATCACCGATATTCAATTCTGTAGATCTGTATCCTTACAAGAAAGATGAAGCAAGAGAATCATATGATAAGAAATAAATTAAGTGGGAAGAGGAATTGCCCACAGAAGAAAAAACTCAAATGGAGAAAATTATTGAACAGAGGGATGGAAATAAAACCACGAGAAATACATATCCTGAATACTTAGTGAAGTGGAGAGATCATCCAATGGAAGATGCAAGTTGGGTCACAAAACCTCATATTTTGAAGCATGGAAAGACAGTGCAAGAGCTCATGGACAGGAGTCCATGAATTTTTTTAACTAGAATAGTATGATGCAGGAGGATCACCTTCAAAGTCAACAGTGCACACGCGGAGGCAAATAGATGACATCGCAGCAATGACAGAGTTTCAAATCAAGCATTTAACTCATAATTTAATTGGTTTTTGAGATATTTTGAAAACAAAAATTTTAAATTGTAACTTGTTTGTAAAGTTTAGAAGGACTATAAGAAATGAAGATATGGAATGTCGACTCTATCTAGAAATAACTAGTAGTTATTGTAATAGGAAAGAGTAGGTGATAGTTTTAAAATTTGAAATGATAGATTTTAGAATTGGACCAGAGAGCTCGTCGAGCTGGTCCTTTAGATAGTTTTCAATATTGCATTGTAATAAAAGATATAGAACAGACAAACATAATAGAGAGATCAGTAGAATAGAGTAGAGTAGTAGAAAAACTATGTATTTTGTTTTCATGAATGAATAGAATAGACAAAATTTGTCCCAAATCCTTGGACTATGTTCATATTATGTGTGATTGAATGAATGTTGATTTATGCATGTATGATTTAGTTGTTCCGTTCATGTGTGATTGTCTGAGATATTAACTGTATGAGTTTGTGAGGGAAGTGGTTGATTTTCAATCATTTATCTTTTGATACTTGCTTGCAAGGTGTGCATATCGAACACAAGGAGGGCATCGACTGAGTCTCAGATTCAGTCAGAGAGAAGTTCAGAAAGAATCAGAGAAAATTAGACCAAGTGCTAGGTGTGCACAGTGCCAAGAATCCAACAAGCTTCGAAGGATCAACATAGAAGGATGCCAGGTGGGTGAGAAGCATTTTATTTTCAAGAAAATCCTTCGAACTGATTTATTCAAAATCCCAAGAATGCAAGGTGTGTGTGGGAGATCGAGATCCTTACCAAGGATAGAAGCTTATAAGAGATAACACTTTACAAGAGTGTTGACGAGATCCTAGGGACAGATTCATCAGGAGAACAAAGGTTTGGAACCTTTGGAAGTGGATAAATATTCAAGGTGGAGAGATATCAGAAGCTCAGGAGGGAGAATGATCATGATTGTTGGATTGGAGGGAAGAATATCGACATTCGTCGGATCAGAAGGAAGTGCACAAAACTTATCTCTTCACATATAGAGGAATGATAAAAGATAAATCATATCTCAACCATCATATCTGAGTGCATGGACCAACAACCATTGGATCCAAAAGAACATACGTGAGTTTTAAATCTTTAGAGTCACGTAGAAGAGAGGGTTTTGAAAAATTGAGAAATCCCGACACCATCCAAACCGTCCATCAGGAGGGACAAATGGCAAATGATCAACATTTCACTGACTCGTGACTCAAGGAAGTCAAAGGGTAGATTCGTGGAACTCGCAAAACATGAAACTATGAAAATATCCTAGTCGTTGATTGAGGCGAGATTTGGACCATTGATTGTTCAAGGAGAATTTCAACATTTTGGGGATCGGGAGAATAGAGGAGAAGAGAATTTCAACTTCGTGATACGTGTAGTTTCGATATGTGAAATCTCGATTTAATTCAGGTCGTTGGATAGGGAGACCTGTGAACCATCAATCTAGCATGGTCACGGTTTCAAGTATTTGGTCATTAGGAAAATGGAAGTGAATACTTTCCAAAAGTAGTGAAAGGTGAATCGTCGACTTAATATGGAGTCCTCGGATCTTCACGAATCAACTATTTGGAAGGGAAGGAAGGAACGTTCTCTGGTTCTCCAAATTTGGTTGATTTTGGAGCTGGGAACTAGTTCCTAGAGGAAGGTCACACCGAGTGCATAGGAGAGAGGGGTAGTGCTTTCTAGGCCCCTAGTCGGGTTTCAGTGGTCAAAGTGTTAGAGTGGAATCATACCTACATTCCTGAAATCACGAAATGTGACGCACATTTTGGTTTAGGCTTGTGGTCACATGGAGGAGGAGGCTCAAGATTGGTGCCTGTTCGCATGAGCTGGGTTTCTAAAAGGACCCATGGATATTTGTTCATGGGATTCCAACAGGGAATAAAAGAGTTTCTACAACTCAGTTTAGTAAAGATCCAGTGACCAGGAGGTCGGTAGACCTTGCTGAGGTAGGGGGGCTACATCATTTAATATTGTTTAAATTCTGGTAGTTATTTAATATTGTATCAATTTAATATGGATTAATATGGAAGTGATTTAGTATCGTTTAAGTCTGGTAGTGATTTAAGTCTCGTATTGTTTATGTATAATAGGGAATTTAATATACATAGAGATATATATTGTGAATTTAATATATACAGAGAGTGACAATGAATCTATACATTTGAATGACAATGAAATTATACATTTGAGTGAAAATGAGTTTATACATTGATTGACAGTGAATTTACACATTTGAATGATAGGGAGTTTATACATTGATTGGTAGTGAATTTATACATTTGATTGACAGTGAATTTATACATTGAATGAAAACAATTTTATATAATTGAATGACAAAAAGCTTATACATTGAATGATAGTGAATTTAGATATCAATTGTGGTTGTGTTGTGACCGTGTAGTAGTTGCATTTTATGGCTGTGTAATAGCTGCATTTTTGTGACGATGTAATTGTGTTGTTGGTAATTGTTGTGTTGTATGTTGTGTATGACAACGATTTTCCTTTTCTTAATAATGATTGACTGACAGCGATCTGTATATACTTTGAAAACGATATTTATTCACACAGTAAATGTTATTCACACAACGATGTTACTCATAGTAAATTTTATCCATATTGTTATTTACACAGTAAATGTTATCCACATAGTGATATTGTTATGTACGCAGTAAATGTTATCCACATAATGATATTTATTCACACCATAAATGGTATTCACACAACGATGTTATTTACAGTAAATTTCATCTATATTGTTATTTACCCAACGATATTTATGGATCATATGGATCATATAGTTATGGAACTTATTGATAATAGAAAACGACGCCATTCATTTAATAGACAACACTGTCATGTGTTAATAGACAACGATGTTGTTGTTGACAATGTATATGTAATCGACAGTAATATCATATATTTAGTAGACAATGATATCATACTTCTAATAGACAACAATATCGTAGATTTAATAGATAGTAAAATTTTAATAGACAACATTTTTTATAATTAATGAACTTTTATTGATAATAATTATTTTTAATGTGTATAGAATGATGTAGTCAAGCGTCACCATGGAATAACTAGTACTTATAAGAGAATGTACTTCTTACTATGTGATAATCGTGTACTTCATCGTTACATTCCTCATTAGACTAGTATTAGTATTGGTTATGTCAAGTGCATATTTCAGTTCACCCTTGAGTGCAAAAGGAAAAAAAAAACAAGTAGTTATTCCATAAATGGTAAGGACAGATCAGTCTAAGGAATGTATGAATTATGTGAATTCAGGAAATCAATGTGAAGTATGATTGTTAAAGATTAGCTTCCTTGGAACCATTAATCATGTTGATGTAGGATTGCTTTGGAATTTAAGGCGATGTATGATGGTTAGAGTAGTCAGCTTTCCCTTGTGTCTCGTTGACTTGCCGATTGGGTGCTTGGGTTTAGGATTCTTGTATTTTTTATAGTTAATTTGGTCTCCTAGTGCCTTGGATTTTTCTTGGGTTATTGGTCTAGATATGTTAGGTTGTGCCTTGGTTACTATATCACCTATCTCCTTGTGATGACATGATTCTTGATGGGGGGATCATTGCACGCCTTGATGGATAGATGCAAATGATAACCTAGCTGAAGTTTCATGCTTCCTGATGTGGACGTATTGTTCGTTGTAGTTGATGTTGGCACTTGGTTTTGTAACACCTTAATGTGTTTGGTTTTGCACATCGTAGAGGTTCCTAGTTTTTGGTTGTTGAAGCAGTTGTGTTGGGTTTGTTGATGTCGACCTTTACCTTGTAGGCATTGTCTTGCTTGTGTTGAGTGGGTAGTCATTTTCATCTGTCTATTGATTATCGCATGTTTCATCCAGTTGCATGATGTGCTAGTATGATGAGTCATTGTTGTTAGTTGCATGAATGCGTAAGTTGTGTTTGTTGTCAAGTTGTGATGATTAATTATTGTCGTTGATTTCCTTCTTGCTTACAAAAAAAAAAAACTGCACTTGTTTTACGTCACATGTAGTCGTAATGTTGGGGGTCATTACATATGGTATCAGAGTCGGTTCGACCCACAACTTGGGATCACTACGAATTTATTTGATTGATATTTGATTATAATGTTACTAATTAAACTTATCTATATTCATGCAGGTAATCATGGTTAGAGGATGTCGTAGAGGTAGACGACGAGGTGCTACAGGAGGAGGCGTGGTGCCTCTAGTAGCATCCACACTTGAGGTTTCTAACCCCCATGGAGATGAACAATTTATTGGACAGGAACATATAGTTGTGGGTGATGTGGTTGGGATGATGAGGTATTTTCAGTGAATGTCTGAGGCATTGATCATTCGTTTGGGTAAAGATGAGGCCAGGGCACCAACACCCCCTAAGGGTCCATCGTGCACTTCAGTCGGTACCTTTTAGCATTCACCGTGAATTCGAGAAGGTGAAATTTCCCGAGTTCTTTGGTGCCCTGGATGACACATCCATTGAGGCATGGTTGGAGAATATGGCGATGTGCTTTGTGCTTCGTGAATATAACTCCAACATGAAGGTTCACATGATGGCCTTTCAAATGAAAGGGACTGATCTTCTATGGTGGCAGATGCTCCTATCGCAATTGAACATGGCCTTCAATGACATGTCATGGGAATTGTTCAAGGAACGGTTTTTAAAGAGGTATCTATCGGAGGAATTCATTAAGTGTTAGCTCAATGAGTTGAACTCCTTGCGCTAGGGTGTTTGTATGGTGCCCGAGTACGAGGCCCATTTTATGGAAGTTCCTTGGTATGCTTCGTACCTGAATACTGAGAAACTTAAGGTCAACAGGTTCTTTTTTGACCTTAATGTCAACCTTCGTGCAAAAGTTAGGATTTTGATGCCTCAAACCTTGCATGATGTTGTCTAGAAGGATCTCATAGCAGAGGAGGATCTTATCAGCAGAGCTTAGAGAAGGACTCCAGTGAAATCAACAGGGCAGGTGTCATCTTGTGCACAACAACGTCAGACACCAGCTAGATGTTCACTAGGATATCGTGCTTTCTAGAAAGGATCCACTTTCAGTACACCTCAGTGATCAACGCCTCAACAATGGAATCCTTACCGAGGACCATGACACTAGTAGTAGCGTCGAACACAACAGTAGGAGTTTAGGCCTGTTCAACAGAATAGACCAGGGTTCCAGGTTGGTGGGTCGTCAACTTCTACTTTGGGTACTGGAAGTACTGGACCAAAGAAAGGGTGTTGGACATGTGGGGAGTCACATTACCAACGTGACTACCCAGTGGAGAGGACTAGACCATCTGGATCAGTCGGACCTACTATAGTGGGATATTTGGGCAAGGCCCATCAAATTCATGCAATGATGAATAAACACTAGGCAGAGCACTAGTAAACTATGCTCGAGACATTAGGCACCATCGTTGACCAGACCCATAGTATTTTGATAGATACCGGTGCTACCGAGAGTTTTATTTTCGGTGCAGCGCTAAAAAAAATTAAGGTAAAGGAAGTCGAACATGATGACTTTAGCTTTGTAGAAATGGCTTCGGGAGCCAAACAAAAGGTTGGTGAGAAGGTTACAGGTTGTAGCCTTAACCTGGGAGATTTTTTCACTAGGGCCAACATCACGATCTTAGGATCTTATGACGTCGTGATCGGTATGGACTAGTTGTAATCACATGAGGTGATACTCAATTCTAAGACGAAATGATTGAGATTGGATGATGATGAGGGATAGAGAAACATGATTATAGGTCGGAACCAGGGAGTTTCCCTGAGGTTCATCTCTTCCTTCCATCTATGGAAGAGCATGCACAAGGGATGTAAGCTTTATGAGATCCTTGCATTAAACAAGAAGCAAGTAGCAGAAAGTCTAGAACACCTTCCGGTGGTGAGAGAGTTTGTAGATGTCTTCCCTAAGGATTTACCTTAGATGCCGCCATAGAGGGAGTTGGAATTTACCATAGACCTAAAACTGGGGACTGAACCGATAGCAAGAATGCGTTATCGGATTTTGATCCCGGAGTTACAGGAGTTGAGAATGAAACTGAAGGAGTTGTTGGACCTAAGACTTATACCTCCAAGTGTGTCACTATGGGGTGCGCTTGTTATCTTCTTATGGAAGAAGGATGGGTAATGTATATTCTGCATTGACTATCGTCAATTGAACAAGGCAACGATCAAGAATCAATATCTGTTTCCAAGGATTGATGATCTATTTTATCAGATGAAGGGTGTGATGGTGTTTTCAAAAATCGAATTGAGATCTGAGTATCATCAGTTACATATCAAGGAGGACAACGTCCCTAATACCACCTTTAAGACAAGGTTTGGACATTACGAGTTTACTTTTTTACCTTTTGGACTGACAAACGCCCCTGGGGTATTCATGTGTTTGATGAATGGGGTGTTCCACGAATACTTGGATAAGTTCATCCAAGTATTCATTGACGATATTTTTTTTTACTCTCGGATAATGGAGGAGCATGAAGAGCACTTGCGCATGGTTCTACAGTGTCTACAAGAGAAAAAATTGTATGTGAAGTTGTCTAAATGCTTGTTTATCAATTGAAGAATCACTACTTAGGGCATGTCATCTTTGGCCAAGGTATCGTCATGGATCCAACAAAGGTCGAAGCTATTATGGAATGTCCTACATCGATGAATGTCCCCGAAGTGTGTAGATTCACGGTTTTAGCAAGATACTATCGACGATTCGTTGAGGGTTTTTCGAAGATATAAAATCCGATCACGAAATTGCAGAAGAAGAAAAGAAGTTTGTTTGGACCAAGAAATGCGCGGAATCATTTTAGAGGCTCAAGGAGATGTTGACAACAACACTGATACTAAAGGTCCTTGACATAGACGTGAACTTCTTGGTTTGCACTAACACATCCAAAGAGGCTTAGGTGAAGTCTTGATGCAAGACAATTGAGTGATTTCTTACATGTCGAAAAAGTTGAGAAGGCATGAGGAGAACTATGCAACGAAAAATTTGGAGTTATTAGCCACTATTTATGCCTTGAGAGTTTGGAGACACTACCTTATTGGATGGAAATTCAAACTAAGAATGAACCACTATGGACTATAGCACATCTTTACGCAAAGCGACTTGAACACGTGAAAATGATGTTGGTCATAATTTCTTAGTGAGTATGATTTCAAGATTACTTACATAAAGGGAACAATGAGCAGAGTGGCAGATGCATTCAGTCGGAGACCAAAAATATTTTCGGTGATGCCTCTTCAGATGAATCTACGTGAAAATATTCTAACCTTACACTGCGATGATGGTTGGTACAAAGAGGTCAAGTATTTTATCGTACAAAACACAATGATGGTGCCAAAATTTGAAGTATATACTATGGAAAACGCTGGATTATTGAGATTTAAAAGTCTAATTTACGTACCACCCAACGACAGGTTGAGGAGTTTGATCGTAAACGAGGTTCACAGAGTAGTGAACATGGCTCACCCGGTGGTCATGAAGATGAGGGCATACCTTAAAMMTTTATTCTTCTGGAAAGGAATGAAGGAAGACATAGTCAACTACATGGAAAGATGTCTAGAATTTCAGTAGGTGAAGGATGAACATAGACATCCGCCAAGATTACTACAACCACACACAATTCTAGAATCAAAATGGGAGGTAATTTCAATGGATTTCATTTTTGGATTTCCAATGACAGTAAGGAGACATGACTCAATTATTGTGGTAGTCGACACTCTGATGAAGAGTGCTCATTTTATTCTCGTGAGTACGACGTATCAGGATCCTGACATAGCTGGAGTTTTCATCAACGATATTGTGAGGCTGCATGGCATGACTAATATGATTATATCTGATCAAGGATCAGTTTTTACTAGACGATTTTGGACTAGTTTCGAAGAGGCCTTGGGAACCTAACTTAAATTTAGTACCGCGTATCACCCAGAGATAAACGAGAAGACTGAACGAACAAACCAAATATTGAAGGATATGTTGCGCATGTACATGATGGACCAATAGAAGAATTGGGAAGAATTCTTTCCACTGGTATAATTTGTGTATAACAACAGTTATCAAAGCACCATTAAGATGACGCCTTTCGAGTTTCTTTATGGGCGGCTCTGTCAGACGCCTTTGAGTTGGGATCAGATTGAGGATAGGGTCTTGGTGGGGCCAGAAGCGATCCAAGAAATGGAATATCAAATGAAAACAATAAGACAAAGGATCAAAGAAGCACAAGATCGACATAAGAGTTATGTTGTTCAGCATCGTATCGATCATAGTTATGAATTTGGCGATCAAGTCTTCTTATGGGTGAAAGTGCATAAGAGTTTGATCAAGTTTGGAAAGGGTGATAAAATCTCTCCTAGGTTTGTGGGAGCTTTCGATATTGTGGAAAAGAAGGGGCTCATGGCCTATCGACTAGCCTTTCCTCATACTTTGAGGCGTATGCATGATGTTTTTGATGTATCTATTCTAAGACATTATATTAGTGATCCTACACATGTTATTGACATGAGTTCATTGTAGGTATATGATGAGGGTGCGCTCACGGTAGAGCTGATCCACATCCTAGATCATTGCATTCGAAAGCTATGACGTTGAACAATAGATCAGGTCAAGGTCCAGTGGGACAACTATAGTCTGCACTCAATGACCTGGGAGGACACATATGATATGCACCAATAGTTTTCTTTTTTTTATAGATAGACTTATGATTCTATGTTACACTTTATTCGACACTTATATATTGTGAAACTTCGGGATGAAGTTTAAAATGGGAGGGGATGTATGTAACATCCTTCTCTTGTGTGCATTAAGCAAACTCATTCTTGAGGACACTTGCTTGCAAGTGATTTGGGTTATTATATCTATTGGTCGTTTTGATTATGATTATGAGGTATTATGGATTTGATGATATGTTATTTTGTTGTATTTACATAGATAGGTGCTATTAACCGGGTTCTCCTAAGTGTGCAGGACTTTCTACCTCGAGGATGTAGAGCCATTGATGAAACCCCTTTGACTTAGGATCAAGTCAGGGAGTGGATTGTTGGGTTTGAATGTTGTTGATGTCACATATGTACACATGATTAGATGTTATGATGATTGATTATTATTGATGACATGATTCGGTGATGGATGCAGGCTGACCATAGCTTTCCGACCAAACTTACATATGGAGTAGAGGGGTCAATAACGAAAACCAAAGACATTGAGGGAGAGGTGTGGAAAAAACCCTGCCACAACCTATTGGCACTCCCGATGTGGTTTGAACTGTAGTTTAACGATTACCTAGTTCGAGAAGACCCACGATGTCGTGAGGGAAGACTGTGATAGTCACTCACGATGATTCTAAGAGGCATGCAATAAGGTAGGGCCTTATTCCTTAGAGGCCCTTAGTCTCTCGCAAGATCACCTGACGGAGTATTGACTCCAGGGGTTTTACATCTACCAAATTCATCCAAGAGATGAGTGGCACCCTTGGAGCACGTAGTGCATCTTGAAGGGAATGTCACGTAAGGAAAACGAAAAGAGGCAAGTGGCACCCTTCGAGCACGTAGTGCGTTCTGAAGGCCACGTTGATATTTTAACTAGTAAGTGAATAAACCTAGCCGGCCTTGAAATGAATGATGTGTCAAGTAAAGTTTAAAAACAATTTTTCCCTTAAAAATGTCGTCGAGCCTAGTGAATTTAAAACCTAGGTCTAACTAGAACATGTGGTCAAAAATACATAAATAATTAAACATTTAACAATAAGAGGGGTAAAAAATTCAAACTTTTTTATTAAAGTCAAATTATAATGGAGGATTAAATTTAAAAATAAAAGAGGTAATGGTTGTTTTATCTACATTTGCTAAATTAATTTTTAGTTAAAAAGAAAAGAGGGTAAATGGTTGTTTTTATCTACACTTGCTAAATTAATTTTTAGTTAAATAGGAAAAAGGGTGAACTTAAAACAGATAGGAAACTTAAAGAAAAAGGGAAACTTAAAGAAAAGGGGAAACATAAAGAAAAATATGAATGTCTAACTTAGTAGGGAATCTTACCTTTGGAAGTTTCTAATTATGAACTCAACTAGGATTTAAGTAAGGCGTAAGTCATTTAAGAAGTGTAAGGGAATTTTGGGGACACCGGGGAGCATTTTTAGGAATTATCTTAGGTGGATGAGAGAAATAAGAATATTTAATTAATTAATAAAATCTATTTTCTGGTGCAACTAGGGGATGGGAGACATGTGTACGGGGGAGGTTTTTAGAAATTAATTAAATGAAGAAGGAATTTAATGAGAATTTAGGAAACTAATTACTTAGAAACTCTATAAAACGGATGGAGGAGGAGTTTGGATCTCATATTTTTTCGTAATGTTACGCTGCTAAAATTTTATCTTGACTGAACTTTCTCTTATGGGAGTTGGGATGCCTGGCTCAGGTAAGGAGTGGTAGCTTGACCTTTTGAGGCCAGTTGGGTGCTAGCATTCTCTGGTATTGTGTCCACAACCCCTTTGTGGCTCGGGGGGCTCAAGGGGAAGAAGAGTACCCCTAGCGTTGGCTAGGAGGTACCGATTAGGTCACATTGGTTGGCAAGCAAGAGTTGGACAAAGTGTGTGCGGGACAACAACTTCAGGGCATTCACATTTGGCTAAGGTACACCGATTAAAGTTGTTACTTGCAATGAAATTTAATTTACACATGTTATTTTTATGTGCTTGGTTGAAGATTTAATTTCCATGATATTTCTTGTGCATGCTTTCCTATGGTATTTTTAATCCCCTTGTCTCTTGATTTATTTAGTAAGAACCCTTGCTATCCACTGTAACATTATTTATGAGTTAGTGTCTCTTTGTGTGTGGCCAAAATGTGCCCCAGACTCAAAACCTTGTTGTGTTGTTGTATCTCCTACCTTCATTTTATATATTCCTTGATTGCACTCTTATTTCATTATTTTCTTATCCACAGAGAAGACTTGGATGCGGATTGTGTTTTTATCCTCTATTTTGTGATCCTTTAAGTTATTAGTTTGTACCTGAGAATTCAACGAGGAGACGAATCGACGGTCATCACTCTGGTGTTTAAAGACTTAGATTCAAATTCCCTGCTTTCCTGTGCATGGATAATAATTGTAGCATCATCCTGTACCCAGAAAGGAATTCTTTCCTGAGCATTTATTATCTCTAGTCCACCATTGTTGTTTCTCTTCATTGATTGATTCATTATTGAAAGATTAGTCTTTGCGCCTTCTTGTGAATGAGTATCTCTTATTTTTTATTGATTCGTATCTGAATGATTAACCTCTGATATGTGTGTTTTCTTCTATGCAAATCTCTGCGTCCTCCCCAAAATTTTCTCTATGATTCTCTTTTTATAGACAACTTTCATACCACGTTTGTCTTGGTTTTTTACATAGCCTTCCACTAGCTTTTACATAGCGTTCTGGCTTGGACTTTATTGTTCCTTATTTTTTGATTCTTATGGTTAATACACAATGAATTTTCTTGGTGTTTGATACACTACAATATCACATTACACAATGATTTTTCTTGGCATTTGACACATTGCAATATCATATTACATAACGATTTTTCTTGGCCTTTGATACACTTTGATATGATATTACCCAGCGATTTAATATTGTAGCAATTTGATATCATTTAAAGTATGGTAGCGATTTAATATTGTAGCAATTTAATATCATTTAAAGTCTGGTAGTGATTTAATATTGCAACAGTTTAATATGGTTTAATATGGTAGCAATTTACTATTGTTTAAGTCTGGTAGAAATTTAAGTCTGGTAGAGAATTTAATATACATAGAGATATATATACTTTGAATTTAATATATAGAGAGAGTGACAACGAATTTATACATTTGAACGACAACAAAATTATACATTTGAGTGATAGTGAATATATACATTGATTGAGAGTGAATTTATACATTTGAATGAAAACGAGTTTATACATTGATTGATAGAGAATTTATACATTTTTTTGACAAGGAATTTATACATTGAATGAAAAAAAGTTTATACAATTAAATGACATTGATATTATACATTTAATGACAGTGAATTTAGATATCAATTGTGGTTGCATTGTGACCGTGTAGTAGTTGTGTTTTATGGTTGTGTAATAGATGCCTTTTTGTGACGGTGTAGTTGTGGTGTTGGTAATTTTTTTGTTGTATGTTGTGTATGACAACGATTTTCCTTTTCGTAATAATGATTGACTGACAATGATCTCTATATACTTTGATAGATATATTTATTCACACAGTAAATGTTATTCACTGTAGCGATGTTACTCACAGTAAATTTTATCCATATTGTTATTTACACAGTAAATGTTATCCACACAGTAAATGTTATCCACATAATGATATTGTTATTTACACAGTAAATGTTATCCACACAACGATATTTATTCACACTGTAAATGTTATTCACACAGTGGTGTTATTTACAGTAAATTTCATCCATATTGTTATTTACCCAACGATATTTATGGATCACATACTTATGGATCTTATTGATAATAGATAGCAACCCCATTCATTTAATAGACAACAATGTCATGTGTTAATAGATAACATTGTTTTTGTTGGCAATGTATATTTAATAGACAGTAATAGCATGTATTGACTAGACAACGATATCATACTTATAATAGACAACAATAGCGTATATTTAATAGACAGTAAATTTTTAATAGACAATAATTTTTATAATTAATGAACTTTTGCTGATAATAATTATTTTTAGTGTGTACAGAATGATGTAGTCAAGCGTCACCATGGAATAACTAGTACTTATAAGAGAATATACTTCTTACTATGCGATGATGGTGTAATTCATCGTTACATTCCTCATTACACTAGTATTAGTATTTATTATGTTAATTGCATATTTTAGTTCACCCTTGAATGCAAAAGGAAAAAAAAAAGTAGTTATTCCATAAATGGTAAGGACATGTCAATCTAAGGAATGTATGAATTATGTGGATTCAAGAAATTAATGTGAGGTATGATTGCTTAAAGATTAGCTTCCTTGGCGCCATTAACCATGTTGATGTAGGATTTCTTTGTAATTTAAGGCAATGTATGATGGTTATAGTAGTCAAATTTTTGTTGTGTCTTGTTGACTTGCCAAATGGGTGCTTGGGTTTAGTCTTCTTGTAATTTTTATAGTTAATTCAGTCTCCTAGCGTGTTGGATTTTTCTTGGGTTATTGGTCTAGATATGTTAGGTTGCGCCTTGGTTACTGTCTGGCCTATTGCCTTGTGATGACATGCTTCCTAATGAGGGGATCATTGTGTTCCCTAATGGATAGATGCGAATGATAACCTTGTCGGAGTCTCGTGCTTCCCGATGTGGGTGTATTGTTCATTGTAATTGATGTTGGCACTTCATTTTGTAACGCCTTAATGCGTTTGGTTTTGCGTGTTGTATAGGTTCCTAGTTATTGGTCGTCAAATTCGTTGTGTCGGGTTTTTTGATGTTGACCTTTAGCTTGTAGGCGTTGTCTTGCTTGTGTTGGGCAGGTAGTTGTTTTTATCTGTCTATTGATTATCACATGTTTTGTCCAGTTGCATGATATGCTATTATGTTGAGTTGTTGTTGTCGGTTTCCTAAATGCATAAGTTGTGTTCGTCATCAAGTTTTGTTGATTAATTGTTGTCGTTGATTTCATTCCTGCTTAAAACAAAATAAAAATAAAAAATTGCACTTGCTTTGCTTTGCATGTAGTCATAATGAAGAGGTTCATTACATTTATACCTGAAATAGACTTGGGTCCCTTACCCATGCCTTTGTGCTACCAAAATTTTCTATTGGAATTCTCCAAGGTTTGGCATCAATCACTAAGGGTTGACATCAATCTACAATATCAATCTCCAAGGGTTGACATCAATGACAACCAACATTCCAGACCAATTTTCCATCACCCTAAGACATCTGTCTCACATCAACAATCCTATCATTAAAGTTTTCTAGTTTTGTGAAATCCATACATCCATTTTCCAAGGGGATGGATAGAGACCAATGAAATAGCCAGCAAGACCCTTTGTTGCATACACCAACACTTTACATTGATCAACAACATGTGAAATGGCATTTTCTGGGATTTGATCGATATTTTTGACAAAGCTGGAATGGGCGGGGAGAACATACAAATTCCCCATGGAGCTAATTAGTTACATGAATTCTTTTATATCAAATTCCAACTCAGGCAGAGAGTCTGAATCCCTTTAGACATTGATGCAAAAAAAAAAAGAAAGGGGTTGCATCAATGACTTAGGGTTTCCATGGAGCTCATTTAACATTTGAACACGAAGTATAACAAATGTTAATTTCTCACTTATGTTAGGTGTTTCTGATAAGTTAAGATTATTTCTTATGTTTTTGAATTTTTCACTTATTCTAATAAGGAAATCACTTATGTTAGGTGACTCTCTTACATTTGGGACTACACCCATTATATGCATGCTTGTATGCCCTTTAAGTGAAATTATTCTATTTTCTAAAACATTAAGATGATAAAAAAATGCGAAGCTTGCAATTGTGGAAAACAACTTAATTGTTACATTTTTAATTTTTTGTTTTTTTATTAATTCAATGGCATTACAAATCACACTTAAATGGAGTTCCCATTTCTAAATTAAAAATTTAATATTAAACCTTGAATATATAAATATATAATTGTGATATCAATAATTTGAAAAGTAATAATTATCCTTACACTTACTAGTTGGAGTAGTTTGAACACTATTTTCAATATAGTGACAATAGACTATCTAAGATTCGAGAGGGATTTGATTTTAAAAATTATAAAAATGGATAATCTTTTATTTGATTCTAAAAATTAGAAAAATGGATAATTTTTTATCATGATATACTTTCAATTTTCTTAATTTTAACTCTCTCTATACACACATATAGAGATAGAGATTACTTTATGTTTATGGTGTTTATATTGTTTTTCATATTGATGATTATATGCAAAAATCTATTTCAAGGCTGTAACTATTTTTAAAGGTATCTCATTTTTGAAAATATAGAAGAAAGTAAGTTTTTGTTTTTTAAGTTATAATCAATTTTACAAATTTCCCTTAAATCACTTTATCTCAATTTTATATATTTTAATTTGTTTTTCATGTCGTGTAAAAACTAAACTAAATCAAATTCACTAAAATTGTAAAATATGAAAACATAATTTAATTGTTATTTATATGGACCATTTATTTTTACTTATTTTTTTTTTTTAGAAAAAAAATTATAATTTCATTAAGTAAAAATAAAATTACTGCTAGATATCTAAGATTAATATCTTCGACATAAAATCCTTTAAACATACTTATCTTGAAATATCGTTTTCTATAAAAGGACCCTTTTGCATATTAAGGACCTTTTCGTATTAATATCCTCTCATCCTTATACTAACAAAAGTAACTTAATTCAAAATACTTATCATCATTCATAACCTTCCATTTAATATTCTTTCTAACTTATATTGCCGCAAAACCAAAGACAAAAAAAAACATAAATATGGGAGAAAACATGCATAAAAACATTACTAAAATATGGGATAAGTAGTTCATCTTTGATCCATCTCTTTACAAATATAACAAACCCGTGGATCCATGATATGAGATTATTTTAAAAATAGATATTCTTGAGTATTCCGTTCACATCTCGATCCATGATATGAGTTTATTTTTAAAATAGATATGCTTGAGTATTCCTTTCCCTATAGATGTGATGGAAACTTACTAAACAAAACTATCCTCTATGAACATTTATATCCTTGAGTATGGGATGAAGACCAATGTTTTCACATGAGAAATAATCATTCATCTCCTTTAGAACAATAATGGCGCCTCCAAAAACTTATACCTTCTGAGATATGTTTTCATCTCCCTAAAAATAAACTAAACTGAGGGCCATTAATTCAGATAAATTATGTGTTCTCCCTCTAATCCCTACTTTAAATTTTAGGATGTGATGATATTATAGGTAAGTTACCTTCAAGAAAACAAAATTCTAATCGCTATTTTAAATTTTAGCATGTGATTATATTATAGGTAAGGTACCTCCAAGAAAACAAAATAAAGGTTTCCATTGGGTATCTCCTTTAAAATAAATACAATATTCATACCTATATATCAATTTTTTCCACAATTTATCTTGGATGTTTTGAGACTTTCAACTAAGGAAAACAATTAAGGATGTTCAAACTCTACATGGCATACACAAGTGGAAGGAAATATATTTCTAAAGAGGCTATCCTTGACCTTTTTAGAGCGAGGTTCTCAACCAACCTCCTAAAACACTCCTCGACTATGTTACCTTTCGATCCTTCCTTCTATCTAGTAAGCTTGTCTAATTCAATCCAAACCTAGGGCATACAAATATAGAGAATAATAATATCTTATATTCAATTATCACTAACCTTGCAAACATCACATATAATTGGTCCATGCATTTTTGTCTTGTGTGTGTTATCCTACATAAGTACTTTATTATTAAGCATAGCCACATAAAAATATGAACGTTTAAAGTATATTTTAGTTTCCACCACTTCTTACACCACTACATTGGTTTTGTTTCATATTATCTTATACTCAAATATTTGTATCCAAGTTCCTTCTTCCACCCCTACATTGGTTTTGTTTCATATTCTCTTATACTCAAATATTTGTATCCAAATTTTGGGGTAAGTTTTGGAGTATAGGACCCTTGAAATGATTTTAAGACCATTACAACAAGTCCTATTCTTCTCTCATATTGGCATGTATGCTCTTGAGATTTACTATATAATCTTTCGAGAAAAATAAATCTCCCACTTTAAACTCAAAATAATCCATTATCTTGAATTTCTACTTCCATATAGAGGTAGAAAAGAGTCTACTAATTGACTCAAATAATACAAACCATTTTCTCTTATAGTGTTGATCATATGAAATGAACTAGATGTTTGGATCTTTACACACATCCTACCATGGATCCTCAACCAACTTAAATTTCCTCCCATCCCCAAACTCAAACTTTTATATGAGCCAATTACCAATAAAAGGAATATCCTTTAGAGTTTCCTTACGAATTCTTGACACATTGGATACAGACTTTATTGGACTTTTTACCCAATTCTTCATTGAATGAGGGTGTATATATTTGTGTATAACAACTTTACACCATAAGTTATATTCATAAATAAATATCGACACGTTGTTGTAGACATATTTGTAGAAAAATGAAATATGTTTTCAAGGCCCCAACCTTCTTGATCTTTTGGAATTGAAATTGTTTTTTTCTTTGGGAGGATGCCTATTTTTTCTTTTCTATTTGATCAATTGAATATGTAGCTTATCCTTTTTATTTTGCGTAGAACCAATTGAGGAATGAAAGTGAGGGACATCAAATAAAATAAAATAACTTCAAGAACTCATTTAAACATGATCATTATTCCTTGTTTTAATCTAGGGAAAAGTAGGGAGTGTTACCAATAATCCATCACATAAGAAAGCATAGCATAGAGGTTACATACACATATATATAAAGATATACACAAAGTAGTGAGAGCCCAAGAACCAATACTTTATTATATAAATATATATACAACACAAAAGATCCACTTTCCTTGATACATGATCATCTATTTAGACATGCATGCTTAATTACTAGGAAATTGTAAAAATACCTATATGATCATCTATTTAACTGCTTGGGTCGATTGACTTAACATATACTTTGAATGACCTATAATTATGACTTTGACAGTCGATCGACTAATTCTTAGACGACTATCGTGTCTAGTCCCAACATCTCCCCCACACTCAATTCCTTTCTCTCCCCAAGCAAGTGTGCAACAATGTCCTAGATCTCTACTCTTGAAGAAGTATCCTTATTGTGCGTCAACCATGCATACCGGTTTGCATAGGCAATTCAGTCGCAAAAACCACCAACTATATAGAGATATACACATATACAATGGTTACTATGACTAGATTCCAGTCGATTTGAGTGATTGTAGATCACATAACTTGACTCCTCGATCTCTATGCTTCCAACATTATTTTCTAGTTGAAGGATGCCCATTGTTGCCTGCAACCAACTACAAACTCTACTCGTCACAAGAACCATTAGGGTGCTCTCCACACTTTCTCTAGTGATATGTCTCTCCTGACGGTTATTTTTAGGAAATCAATGAAGGTCTACAAAATCATTAAATTCTACCATTTTGTTGCTTTGATTTTCACGACCCAAGGAACTATTTTGCAACACTTTTACAAAGGGACTCAATCAATTAATATTGTTTTGTGTCATCATCTTTTCATTTAAGCTCTTTTTTTGTGTGTATTTCATTAGACATATCTCTCTTGAATGCCTTTGATTGCTTCAAAAGTTTCATATTCGATGTTCATCATGAATGCTCTATATAAGTTCTCTTCTCACTTAGTTGTTGCAAAGATGTCAATGCTCAATATTTAAGTGCTTAGTCACTACTATGTTTCTAATAAATGTGTTTTCTTTGTTGCTATTGTGAGTCATGGCTCTGCTTTCAGATCTCTAGGAATGCATGGAGTCTGCAATTTCATTTACATGAAGGAAAATTCTTTTACGACTCAAGCATGATTCTCTAACTATTAGTAAAAACATTATTCCTCTGTAGGGCTTGACTTCAGCTCGTCAACTGGATTTCAATGATGTCATTAAGAAACTAATATCGTTGCCTAAAGACTGACTTACATTACAATGACGAAGGGTATCAGTTTCCTTTAAAGACTCACGTTTAACCCCTCGTTTATATTTTGACTCAAATTTTATAACAAATCTTCACGCAATCAACATAATGTTTTCTTTTCATTTTCGATTCACTGGATTATAGGCTCGACTAAGCTAATTTCCTTCATGCAACATATTTTTCATGAGACTTTCTATAGTTTATACTCCATAAACAACGTCATACAAACTCTTTTACAATACTTTACTGTATCTTCAATACCATCCCTACCATGTCAACGGTCCACATGTGGCGTTGATCATTCTCGGTTGATCTTCACTCCACGTTTCGACAAACTCAAGCATTCGCATCATCGACCAAGAATTGACTCAGTCAATTCTTTCTTGATGTCGAGTAGCTGATCTGTTTTTTTTTCAATCAATTCCTCTTGCATGGATTTCAATTTTTCTTCCCAGTCATGCCCAAATTCTTTATTTTTGTGTACCACGAAAACTTTCACCACTAAATAAATACAGAATATGATTAAATGCATTCTTCTCAATCAACAACATTTTTTATTTTTCTTTTTCGTCTGAGATTCTATTATAGACAGGCTTTACTAGACTGACTAAAATTATCCTTCATGTATATTTCTTTGTGGATACATATTACTTCATATGCTTTTACAATCACGAGACACACTCTCTCGATTCACTTACTTTTATGAACATTGGTTAGCATGTATAGAGCATTGATGATTGAACAATTAGAAGGTTCCTTTCAAATAACACTCCATGCTTGGTTTTTCAAAGTAATCATCCCAATATAAGATCATGAGCATGTGAGTCGATTCTCCATCATGCGAGTCAATTTTCCAAAGTGGATTCAACCCTTCCTGTGCCTCGCTGACTTGTGTAACTCCTGAATTTAAGGTGGTAGATATTTTGTGTTTTATTTCTCTATCGGTCGAGCACTTCGCACCGTTGGATCGACAAGAATTTCATTCGAGCTATAGAATGGGGCATGTGCCAGTCGATCGGTCGACCTCGACTTTGACGAATAACTTCAACGACCTTTACTTTGACTAGAGACATTGACCATCCATTTCTTTTTCATGTCAACTCGATCATTCCTCCAATTATCAATTCAACTTGCCTTGACTTCGTATTTTTCAACATTAAAAAGACCAACATTAGCAGTTCTTCCATGCATTAATTTTTCCGTTATTCTTCCATGCAGGATGATCTTCGTCCATATTCTTTCAAGTCTGGAAAATATTTTAAAATACTTATTTATGGAATGGCTATAGCCTAGTAATAATAATAATAATCTATTTTTAAGGTCACGGCCAAGCCAGCACACCAAATTGGTGTACTAGACCCCTTGTTTGTGGGACAAGGGACCTCCTCCGCCCAGCAATTTAACTGGTGAAGTCTACGAAGGTATGCATACCCTACCCCCTTCTAGATTTGAACCTGTAACCTCTTAAACCTATAATGCACATTCAATAGCCATCCCAGATCTCCATGAATCATTTCTAATCAACTCCAACGGACTTGACTTCTGACAACTAGGCTAAAGACTGAAACTTCGCGTATTCTCCTTTAAACGACCAATAGAGAGGCCTGAACATGTGGAATTTCTACAACTGCAATCGACCTACTTCCCTCTTTTGTTGAATATTATGCATCGATAATTCACAGAAACCATACGTCGATTAGAGGGTAGTCGATAAGGTTTCTCCGTCACTGGTCGACGGAGGAGATGAATCGATCGCGTCGATTATATTTGAGGGTGCATTCAGATTTTTAATGGACCATCCTGATCATCAGCAACACTGGGAATCTCTTTCGTCCGACCATACTTGTTTCCTCTCATGCCTTGGTTGATGTATACAAGATTTTCTTGTTGACAGTCTTCGCTCCAAATGGTTCAACGATGTATTTTCCTCATGATGCGAGCTTCATGGTTTACATTTTTGTCATGTGTATTCATCTGATTATTCTCTATATAGAGCTCTTGCCTCATAAATTTTCTTTCTCCTATAGATTTTAGGTTTTCTTGGATGTGAATATTCATGTACAGGTGTATCCCACGAACAATCGACAACAAAAAATATCGTGATTGAGTTATCTTTAAAGTCATCTACGATCATTTATTCAGCACCCAACGGAATCCACGAGTAACAACTCCATCTTTTTCGTGCAAGCAACAATCCACAAGTAATTTGCATATTTTCTTCAACGCGAAATTCGCAAATCTTCTTATTCTCGATCTTCTTCAAGTTCATACCAGCCCCATTCATTGTTGTTGTCACCCAGCCGAACGAAGGAGGAAACGGTGTCAATATTGTAATATTCATTTGTCCTAGAAGGTTTATTTTTTCTTCTATTTGTACCTGGTGTACTACAGTTGACTCTGGGTCGATCTGTTGTTCTATCTGTTCAATCTCTTCTCTGACTTTATCGAGGCAAAGTACTTCATTGTTGGTCTCTATCTACACTATGTGTCCTTCCTTTTGTTATCACACAAAATTGTCCATAGTCACTAGTGACAGCCATGAACGCAGGTGAGGCAGGTGCAGTTTTCAGCAGCGAAGTTTTCCCCCCGTGCAGTTCAGTTTAGCGCTATCTCCAAGCGCAGTTGGAAGGGTTTCCATAATTATCAGGTGCATAAAGCTTGGGCCAGGGTGCTAAAATAGTCCGTGCGCCAATATAACAGATTGCGATCAGATCAATGACCGCCAATCATTTTGGCGCCACAAGCTGCACGGGCGTTAAAATCCAAAGGTGAGCTGAAATCCTAACCATGGTTTTGCGGGGAGGTTACATGGCAGAAGAGGGTTCATTTCAGGCCTGAAAGCGGTGTAGGTCCAAACTGCTTTCGAAGGCCCCGAAATCAAGTGTGGATATGATGCCTTATCAAACAACGAGAGGTGGTCGCTCGCTAGTCGTCCACCCATGCTCCAATCCCGAGGAGGATTCAGTTAATGAGCAAGGACTGGTAGATGAAACCTCAACTTAGTCCATAAATAGAAAGAATGGAAATTATGGCTAAGGAGGCACAATGTACAGTTTCTTCTTACATGCCCATATTGACAAGAGGAAACACACACAGTATGACAGAAGGTTGCACATACGTAAATATTTGAAAGGGATGGCTAGATCACACTCCTAGAAGTTGTGAACTGAGCCGATTATAAATAGATTAGTTCTAGATTTTGTTATGGTTGAGCAAAGCTTCCTATTTTGTAATATTTTGATAACAGAGTTGTTCTCTGGTTTTGTGTGAGACCTGAGACTTTAGCATTAATCAAAGTCAGTTTCTTTCATCATCTTGTTTAATCTGTATTGAAACACTCGTGCATGGAGGATCCATACGAGGTTTGTAGTCGTATTGTAATGTAGGTTTGATTATAATACTGTTGTGACCAGTTTTAGTATTTTCTTTGTTACCTTGTTTCTTCTTATGCTGAAATGCCTGTGCATGGAGGATACAGACGAGTTGTTGTAGTTGCATAGTAATGGAGGTTTGATTATTATGTTGTTGTGATATATTTCAGTGTCTGAAACTTAAGTTCAAGACTGCTCATGTGCTTGAGTTTTTCTTCACCAAGCTAATTGAAGGTCAGATGCCCATGGAAGACTTGTCCACCTTGCTCACTAAGTCTTCCTTCTGCTAACCCTTAACCTCAAACCACTGAATGAAGTTAATGAGGACCTCATTTCCCTATGCATTTGTTATCCACTTTCTATGTTAAAACATTCTTGTACTAAGCTTTGTCCACTTGACCTCCATTCATAAACCTACCTCCACAAACATTTTGATGGGTATTGGTCTTATCCTCTTGCAATCTGAGGGTGAGTCTCAGTGCTAACACCTTCTTCCTTTCTTGTTCCTATTGTAATAGTTGTGTTTCCAATACTCTTTCTTTGGCTAGCTAGTTTGTGAGGGCATCTTTTATTTTTATGTCGATCAT
>JZKD02S0826606.1:26631-44944 GCA_000966675.3 Picea glauca
CCCGCTCTTGCATGCACTTAGCGAACTTATTCTTGAGGACACTTGCTTACAAGTGATCTAGGTTATTATATCTATTGGTCGTTTTGATTATTATTATGAGATATTATGGATTTGATGATATGTTATTTTGTTGTGTTTATATAGACATGTGGTATTGACTGGGTTCTCCTGAGTGTGAAGAACTTTGTACCTTGAGTATGCAGAGGCATCAATGAAACCCATTGGACTTTGGATCGAGTCAGGGAGTGGACTGTGTGGTTTCAATGTTGTTGATCTAACATATGCACATATGATTAGATTTTATGATGATTGATTATTAATTCTGACATGATTCGTTGATGGATGCAGGCTGACGATATCTTGCTGACCAGCCTCACATATGGAGTAGAGGGGTCACACACGACAACCAGAGAAATTGAGGGAGAGGTATGGTAGCAGCCCTGCCACATCCTACTAGGACTTCCGCTGTGGCTCGAACTCTAGGTTAATGATTACCTAGTTCGAGAAGACCCACGATGTCATGAGGGAAAACTGTGATAGTCGCTCATGATGATTCTAAGGGGAATTATTCATTAGAGGCCCTTAGTCTACCCAAGATCACTTGGCAAAGTATTGACTCCAAGGGTTTGACGTTTACAAAATTCATTAAGGAGGAAAGTGGCGCCCTTGGAGCACATAGTGCGTCTTGAAGGGCATGTCACCAGAGAAAAATAGAAAGAAACGAGTGGAACCCTTGGAGAACATAGTGCGTCCTGAAGTGAACTTTGTGATTTTAACTGGTAAGTGAATAAACCTAGTCGGCCTTAAAATGAATGATGTGACAAGTAAACTTTAAAAACGAATTTTCCCTTAAAAATGTCGCCCAGCCTAGTCAATTTAAAACCTAGGTCTAAGTAGAACATGTGGTAAAAGAAAAAACATGTAAAAAGAAGGGGGGTAAGAAATTCAAACTTATTTATCAAAGTCAAATTATAATGGAGGATTAAATTTAAATAAAAAGAAGAAGAGGTAATGGTCGTTTTATCTACATTTGCTAAATAAATTTTTAGTTAAAAAGAAAAGAGGGTAAATGGTTTTTTTTATCTAGACCTTCTAAATTAATTTTTAGTTAAATAGGAAAACGAGGGAACTTAAAAGAAATAGGAAACTTAAATAAAAAGGGAAACTTAAAGAAAAGGGAAAACGTAAAGAAAAAGTTGAATGTCTAACTTAGTAAGGAATGTTTCCTTTGGATCTTTCTAATTATGAACTCAACTAGTAATTAAATAAGGCGTAAGTCATATTAGAAGTGTAAGGGAATTTTGGGGACATCGAGGAGCATTTTTAGGAATTCTCTTAGGTGGATGAGGGAAGTAGGAATATTTAATTAATTAATAAAATTGATTTTCTAGTTCAACTAGGGGATGGGCGACATGTGCACAGAGTACATTTTTTGAAATTAATTAAATGGAAAGGGAATTTAATGACAATTTGAGAAACTAATTACTTAAAAACTCTATAAAAAGGATGGAGGAGGCAGAGTATGGATCTCATCTTTTTGCGTAACGTTACGCTGCAGAAATTATATCTTGATTGAATTTTCTCTTGTGTGAGTTGAGATACCCATCTCGGGTAGTGAGTGGTAGCTCGAATTTGTGAGGAAAGTTGGGTGCTAGCATTCTTTGGTATTGTTTGAATGGCCTCTTTTCAGCTCTGGGGGCTCAGGGGGAAGAAGAGTACCCTAGTGTTGGATGGGAGGTATCGGTGAGGTCAGATAGGTTGGCAAGCGGGAGCTGGATGGAGGACACGTGGAACATAAACTTCAGAGGATTTGCATTTGGATAAGGTATTTTGGTTAAAGTTGTCACTTGGAATGAAAATTAATTTACACATGTTAGTTTTCTATGCTCGGTTGAATATTTCATTTCCATGGGCTTTCTTCCGCATGCTTTCCTACGGTATTTTTAATCCCCTAATCACTTGATTTATTCAGTAAGAACCCTTGCTATCCATTGTAACCTTATTTATGAGTTATTATCTCTTTTTGCATGGCCAAAATGAGCACCAGACTCAAAACCTTGCCTGCATTCTTGTATCTCCTGCCTGCGTTTTCTTTATTCCTTGATTGTGCTCTTATTTCATTATTTGCTTCTCCACAGAGAATATTTGGATGGAGATTTTGTTTTTATCCTCTGCTTCATGATCCTTTAAGTTATTAGTCTGTGCCTAAGTAGTCGACCAATAGCCAAATCGAAGATCGTCACTCTGGTGTTTAAGGACTTAGATTCAAATGCCCTTCTTTCCTGTGCATGGATAATAGTTGTAGGATCATCCTTTGCCCAGCAAGGAATTCTTTCCTGGGATTTTATTCTCTCTAGTCCACCATCGTTGTTTCTCTGCATTGATTGATTCATTGTTGAATGATTAGTGTTTTTTCCTTCTTGTGAATAAGTATCTATGCGTTTTGATTGATTCATCTATGAATGATTAACCTCTGATTTTTGCGTTTTCTTTTATGCAAATATTTGTGTCCTCCCCAAAATTTTCTCTCTGTTTCTCTTTTTATAGACAACTTTCACACCATGTTTTTCTTAGTGTTGTACACAAGCTTCCACCGGTTTTTAAACAACATTCTCATTTGGATTTTATTATTCCTTATTTTTGGATCTCTATGGTTAATACACAATGATTTTTCTTGGCGTTTGATACACTACAATATCACAGTACACAACAATTTTTCTTGGTGTTTGACACACTGCAATATCATATTACATAGAGATTTTTACTGGCCTTTGATACACTATGATATCATATTACCCAACGATTTAGTATTGTAGTGATTTAATATCGTTTAAAATTTGGTAGCGATTTAATATTGTAGCAATTTAATGATGTAGGAGCATCGCCTTCAAAGTCAACAATACATGTGTGGAGGCAAACAGATGACATCTCAGCAATGACAGAGTTTCAAATCAAGCATTTAACTCAGAATTTAATGGGTTGTTGAGATATTTTATAAACAACAATTTTAAATTGTAGCTTGTTTGTAAAGTCTAGAAGGACTGTAAGAAATGAAGATATGGAGTGTCAACTCTATCTGGAAATAACTAGTAGTTATTGTAATAGGAAAGAGTAGGTGATAGTTTTAAAATTTGAAATGATAGATTTCAGAATAGGACGAGAGAGCTCATGGAGCCGGTCCTTTAGATATTTTTCAGTATTGCATTGTAATAAAATATATAGAACAGATAGACAAAATAGAGATATCAGTAGAACACAATAGAGTAGCATAAACCCTATGTATTTTGTCTTTTATGAATCAATAGAACAGACAAAAATTGTCCCAAATCCTTGGACTGTGTTCATCTTATGTGTGATTGAATGAACATTGATTTATGTATGTATGATTTAGTTTTTCCATTCATGTATGATGGTCTGAGAGATTAATTGTTTGAGTTTCTGACATAACTGGTTGAGTTTCAATCGTTTCTCTTTTGATACTTGTATGAAAGGTGTGCATCTCGAAAGCAAGGAGGGCATCGACTGAGTCTCGGATTGACTCAGAGAGAAGTTAAGAGAGAATCAGAGAAACTCAGACCAAGTGCAAGGTGTGCACAGTGACAATAAGTCAACAATCTCTGAAGGATCAACGCAGAAGAATGCCAGGTGGGTGAGAAGAATTTTATTTTCAAGAAAATACTTTGAACTGTGTTATTCAAAATCCTGAGAGCGCAATGTGTGCATGGGAGATCGAAATCCTTACCAAGGACAGAATCTTGGAAGAGATAACATTTTCCATGAGTGTTGACGAGATCCCAGGGATGGATTCGTTAGGAGAACAAAGGTTTGGAACCTTTGGAAGAAGATAAATCTTCAAGGAAGAGAGATATCAGAAGCTCAGGAGGGAGAACGGTCGTGATCATTAGATCTCAAGGAAGAAGATCAACATTCTTCAGATCAAAAGGAAGTTCCTGGACCTTATCTTTTCACGTACAGAGGAACGATCAAAGAGGAATCATATCTCAACCATCATATCTGAGTGCATGGACCGACAACCGTCGAATCCAAAAGAATGTACCTGAGTTTTAACTCTTTAGAGTCGCACAGAAGAGAGGGTTTTTCAAAATCATGAAATCCTGACACCATAAGAACTGTCTATCAGGAGGGATGCATGGAAAATGATCAACATTTCATTGAATCGTGACTCAAGGAAGTAAAAGGGAAGATTTGTGGAACTCAAAAAACACAAAATCGCAAAAATATCCTAGCTATTGATTGAGGAGAGATCTAGACCATTGATTGTCCAGGGAGAATTTGAGAATTTTGGGGATCGGGAGAATAGAGGATAAGATCCTTTCAACTTCACGATACGTGAAGTCTCGATATGCAAAATCTCGATTTAATCCAGGCCGTTGGATAGGGAGACCTGTGAACCGTTGATCTAACATGGTCATGGTTTCAGAGATTTGGTCATCAAGAAAATGGAAGTGAAGACTTTCCCAAAGTCACAAAAGGTGAATCATCGACTTAATATGGACCGTTGGTTAGGATTGAACATCATACATGGGATAGGTCTCATTCAAGATTCGACCACCTAACCTGAAGAGCAATTTTTTAATAAGTGGAGTGGTTTCAACCAATCTAAAAAATGCTCTGAAATGTGCATTTTAGAAAGCAAACCAGTATTAGTTCAACCTAGTGGGATGGTTTTCCCACTGGATGGGGAACCTGTGAGGATCTAGACGCGTCGGATCTTCGTGAATCATAGATTTGGAAGGGAAGGAAGGACCATTCATTGGTACTCCAAATCACGAAATCCTGAAATATTTAGGAGTTGGGACCTAATTCCTAGAGGAAGGTCACACTGAGTGCATAGGAGAGAGAGGTAGCACTTTCTAGGCCCCTAGTCGGGCTTCGAAGGTCAGAGTGTTAGAGTGGAATCAGACCTACATTCCTAAAATTTTGAAACGTGATGCGACTTTTGGTTTAGGCTTGTGGTCATGGGTAGTGGTCATGTGGAGGAGGAGGCTCAAGCTTGGTGCATGTTCACAAGGGATGAGTTTATAAAAGGACATGTGGATATTTGTTCTTGGGATACCAACAGGGAATCAAAGAGTTTTTTGAGCTCATTTTAGTAAAGATCCAGTGATCGGGAGGTCGACAGACCCTGCTGAGGTAGCGAGTTACATCAGGTGGTATTAGAGGTAGTTTTGAGTTTGTTTGTAGACAACATAAAAGACAAGAAAGGAGGAAAATTGGTATCATTTGTGGTATCAAAGAAAGTTAATTTTCTTCTTGTAGGTGACGTAGTGAATCATGCCACCCAGAAGGCACAGAGTGAATGAAGAAATGGAAGAAGAAATGAGGTGACTTTGAATGATATTGGATGCAATGGAGAAAACACAGAGAAGAGTACTAGATGTTGGTGATGTTAGTGAAGTTGAGAGAGAAGAAGAAGGAGAATGCGAGGAAAATGTTGTAGAGGATGATGCACAACATCGCTTGATAAAAAAATTTTGAAAGATAGGAGCCAGAGAAAGGATAGAGGTACCTATGTATGAGGGCAATTTAGAAGTTGAAGAATTGTTAGATTGGGTACATGTTATGGATAAATACTTCTATTATGAAGATATCAAAGAATATACGATGGTGAATCATGCAATGAAAAGACTGAAAGGTCATGCAAAATTATGGTGGGATGAACTGCAAGCCAAACGTAGGAGAAATGGTAAGGAGAAAATTAAAAACTGGGATAGGATGGTAGCCAAGTTGAAGGCCAAATTTATCCCAAAGGATTAATTACCAAATCAATATTTATAGAATATTGCAGAACTTGAAATAGAGGGGTTTATCAGTGAAGGAGTACATTGAGGATTTTTATCGACTGAACATCAGGACAGGACAGAAAGAAAATGAAGATGAGAAGACAACCAGATACATCAATGGGATGAGATATGACATAAAATATGAGATCAACATGATTTCGGTTAGACAAGTCGAGGATGCTTATCAATCAGCCTTGAAAGATGAAGAAAAATTGGCCAAGAAGCAAAGACAATGAAGCAGAGGCAGAAACTCAAGTAGAGGCAAGGGAATCACAATAAAGAAGTTCCATAGGCTGAAGCCTAAATATGAAAAACAACATAGTCACCATGAGAAAGTCATCAAGGAGGAAGAGGTTCTTTTTCCATAGCTAGAGGAAGAGGAAGAGCCAGAGGAGGCATAGTTAAATGCTATAACTATGGAAAAGAAGAACATAAATCTTGGGAATGTCCCGACAGAAAGAGAGAAGGTAGAGAAGCACACATTTCCAAAGCAGAGAAGCATGTGGAAGTAGAAGAAGTAGAAGGAGGAAGAAACCTCATGATGAGGAAAATTCTTCTTAAACCAGAAAAGGAACTAGAGGAACCAGTTCAACGAACAAGCCTATTCAGAACTGCTTGCAATTTGAGAGACAGAGTTTGCAACGTGATCATAAACAGTCAGAGCATTGAGAATATGGTATCCACAGAGATGGTGGAGAATATGAAATTGAAGACAATTGTACATCCAAATCCATACAAGGTGCTATCATTGAAATTTCGTCCGCATGTGGCGACAAGAACTCTGCATCGTCAAAACAGAAAGAGTCATTCATGACACAGGATTAATTCCACAGCATTGCAAAAGGGTAAAAAAACTATGCAAATTACCAAAAATTTGAAGAGCGTTATACATTATCTGGGCGCGTGCATAGGTGCACAAGGCGCGGCTGTTGGGCAAAAAACCCGCGCGACTGCTAAACGGCGCATTTATTGAAACTGGTCGGCTTCCCAACCACTAATGGATCGGCTCCCAAGTCGATTTGACACCAAATCCGAGCTCAATCCTCATGGTGGGCTGGTCAAAGACCTAATTGTGCCCTAAAGAGCCCCTTTTCACATTCAAAAGAGGCCACATAATAACCCAATGCTTGGCTATAAAAATCCATGAATGACCACCATTTTCTCAAGGAATTCTTCATATTGTTATGCTGCTGAGATTGCTAGAGACTCATTCTTTGGCAACACACATTGTAGGCTTCATTTCATAAGCTATTGACCCCTCTCTTGAGTGAATAAATCTTGGAGTTCTTTCACCCACATTTCCATATTTTCTTTGTAAGGAGAGCAATCAGTTGAGGGCCTCAAGAGCCTTCCATTGGAGAGGGAAGGGACCCAAGTCCTCTTTCTCCATTGAGTGTCTTTGGATTTTATCAATCAGATCAGCTAATACATTGGTGATATTGGTCCATTCACATTTGTTTTTCATTTTCTCATATGCTTTTAGTTTTTATTAGTTTTAGTTTAGTTTTTGTTTATTTCTTTGTTGCTTCTCTTTCTAACCTTTTACCTCACAATTTTCATGCCTAGCAGAGCCCAACTGGGCATGTAAGCACTCATAATTTTCTCACACGGTGACGAATTGGGTGCAAACAAAAGGTATCGTGGTTGTAGAGAGGACATCAAGTCATGGTAAGTCAACAATGACAAGTTGAATTTAAAATACGAGGTTACAAAGATGAAATATTGTTCAATGTAATTCCTATGGATGTCTGTCATATTTTATTGGGGAGGCTATGGCAGTATGAATGAAAGTTTATTCATGATGGGAAAAAGAATACCTATACCCTAGAAAAGAATGGTAGAACACATATGTTGTTGCCCATAGAAGACAAAGAGAAAAAGAGAGGAGCTATTTCAAGCATACTTCTCATGAGTGGGAATGAGCTCTTAAAAGAAGTCAAGAAGGAGAAAGAAATGTAGTTTTATGTAGTGAGGAAGCCTATATTTATCCTTACGAATACTTATGTAGAAGAATTTCCTATAGAAATCCAGGAACTATTGGAAAACTTTGCTAATATAGTCGTGGATGAGTTACCACCTTCATTGCCACCTATCAGGAGCATAAGCCATCATATTGACTGTATTCCAAGAGCTAGTCTACCAAACAAAGAAACTTATAGGTTGATACCTAGAGAGAATGAGGAGGTCAAAAATCAAGTCCAAGAGTTATTAGATAAAGAGTTAGTCAGGGAAAGCCTAAGACCATGTGCAGTACCGACTGTAATAAGTCCAAAGAAAGATGGGGGATGGAGGATGTGTACAGATTCCCAAGCCATAAACAAGATAACCATTAGATACAGATTCCATTTACTGAGGATGGATGATTTGATGGATTGTTTGAGTGGACCAAGCTATTTTTCCAATATACACTTGAAGAGCAGATATCATCAAATAAGAGTGAGAGAGGGAGATGAATGGAAAACAACATTCAAGACAATTGAAGGATTGTTTGAATGGTTGGTCATGCCGTTTAGGTTGACAAATTCACCAAACACATTTATGAGGTTAATGAATGAAGTGTTGAAAGACTTCATAGGAAATTTTTCCATAGTATATCTAGATGACATATTAATCTTCAACAAGACAAAGGAGGAACACTTAAGACATCTGACATCAATGATGGAAAGGTTGCAGCAAGAGAAATTGTTGATAAATCTGAAGAAGAGTTCTTTTATGAGGAAGGAACTCATATATTTGGGTTTTGTAATCTCTTCAAAAGAATTGATGACGGACTCAGAAAAAGTGAGAGTGATCAGAGAATGGTCATCGCCGAGCAATATATTTGAGGTAATAAATTTTCATGGGTTAGATATATTTTATAGGAAATTTATCATAAATTTCAGTGGCATATGTGCACCCATGTTGGACACTGTGAATAAGAAACATAATTCCTTCAGTTGGACAGAGGAAGCTGAAACAAGTTTCAAAGTGTTGAAGGAGAAAATTATAGAGAAGCCAGTTCTGGTCTTACCAGATTTTGGAAAAACTTTTCAGGTGAGATGCGACGCAAGTGGATTAGCTATTGGAGCAATCTTGAGTCAGGAAAATAGGCCAATTTCTTATTTCAATGAGAAATTGAATGATGCCAAGAAATAGTCCACGTATGACAAGTAATTTTATGCGGTGATTCAAGATTTGAAAAAATGGAGACATTATTTAATTCCTAAAGAATTTGTCTTGTATAGTGATAATCATGCTTTGAAATTTATTACTAGGTAAGAAACGTTAAATCAGAAACATGCAAAATGGGTAGAATTTATGCAAAATTTTACTTTTGTTATTAAACACACTGTTGGAACTGCTAACAAAGTCGCAAATGATTTGTGCAGAATGAGTTTGATTGTACATGAATTCTAGGTGGAGATCTTGGGGTTCGAACACCTCAAGGAGATGTATAAAGAAGATGCAGATTTCAAAGAAGCTTATGAGGAATGAAAGAATCCTTTATTGGGAGATATACTCCCATGGAATGAATATTTGATTCAGGATGGATTATTGTTCAAGGGGATCCAAATATGCATTCTGAAGTGCTCAATGAGAGACAACCTACTGAAAGAGAAACAAAGTGGAGGTTTAGCTGGACACTTTGGTCACAATAAGACATTTGCACAACTGAATAATTCTTATTATTGGCCAATCATGAGAGTATAAGTGAAGAAGTTTGTTAAAATATGTATAATTTGTCAGTATGCAAAAGGAAGACAACAAACCATTGGTTTGTATCAGCCATTACCAATTCGAGAAAGATAGTGGGATGGAATCAATATGTATTTTGTTATGGGATTGCCTATAACTCAAAAAGGGAGTGATTACATATTTTTTGTGGTAGAAATATTCTAAAGGTGGAACATTTCATACCATGATAGAAGACAAGCGATTCCACACACATCACCAATTTGTTTTTCAGAGAAGTAGTAAGACTACATGGATTGCCAAGGAGCATAGTTTTAGACAGGGAAACGGAATTTGTAGGACACTTTTGGAGGACTCTATGGAAGAGGTTGGGGAAAAATTTATCCTTTAGTTCAACATATCACCATCAGATAGATGGAAAAAATGAGTTAGTAACAGGATTTTGGGAAACCTGTTGAGAATTTTAGTCACTGAGCAAGGTCGACAATGGGATCAGATTCTTGCACAGGCAGAATTTTCATTCAATAATTTAGTGAACAGAAGAACATGAAGAATTCCATTTGAAATTGTGTATGGTATACGACCAAGAGGGATTATATATTTGAGAGATTTGATTGAATATGAATTAAGAAGTGTTGTAGCAGAGGATTTTGCAACATAAATGTAGAAACTCCATGACAAAGTCAGAGAGAAGCTAAAGGACAATAGTTAGAAATACAAGAGAAGAGTTGATAAAAAGAGAAGAGAAGTTAAGTTCGAAGTTGGAGATGAAGTTTTATCTCATTTGAGAAAAGAGAAGTTCCCAAGGGGAACATACAACAATCTAAAGATGAAAAACATAGGACCATGCATGATTCTCAGAAAATTCGTAGCCAATGCTTATGAGATTGAGTTGCCAGACAATGTTGGGATATCACCGATATTCAATTCTGTAGATCTGTATCCTTACAAGAAAGATGAAGCAAGAGAATCATATGATAAGAAATAAATTAAGTGGGAAGAGGAATTGCCCACAGAAGAAAAAACTCAAATGGAGAAAATTATTGAACAGAGGGATGGAAATAAAACCACGAGAAATACATATCCTGAATACTTAGTGAAGTGGAGAGATCATCCAATGGAAGATGCAAGTTGGGTCACAAAACCTCATATTTTGAAGCATGGAAAGACAGTGCAAGAGCTCATGGACAGGAGTCCATGAATTTTTTTAACTAGAATAGTATGATGCAGGAGGATCACCTTCAAAGTCAACAGTGCACACGCGGAGGCAAATAGATGACATCGCAGCAATGACAGAGTTTCAAATCAAGCATTTAACTCATAATTTAATTGGTTTTTGAGATATTTTGAAAACAAAAATTTTAAATTGTAACTTGTTTGTAAAGTTTAGAAGGACTATAAGAAATGAAGATATGGAATGTCGACTCTATCTAGAAATAACTAGTAGTTATTGTAATAGGAAAGAGTAGGTGATAGTTTTAAAATTTGAAATGATAGATTTTAGAATTGGACCAGAGAGCTCGTCGAGCTGGTCCTTTAGATAGTTTTCAATATTGCATTGTAATAAAAGATATAGAACAGACAAACATAATAGAGAGATCAGTAGAATAGAGTAGAGTAGTAGAAAAACTATGTATTTTGTTTTCATGAATGAATAGAATAGACAAAATTTGTCCCAAATCCTTGGACTATGTTCATATTATGTGTGATTGAATGAATGTTGATTTATGCATGTATGATTTAGTTGTTCCGTTCATGTGTGATTGTCTGAGATATTAACTGTATGAGTTTGTGAGGGAAGTGGTTGATTTTCAATCATTTATCTTTTGATACTTGCTTGCAAGGTGTGCATATCGAACACAAGGAGGGCATCGACTGAGTCTCAGATTCAGTCAGAGAGAAGTTCAGAAAGAATCAGAGAAAATTAGACCAAGTGCTAGGTGTGCACAGTGCCAAGAATCCAACAAGCTTCGAAGGATCAACATAGAAGGATGCCAGGTGGGTGAGAAGCATTTTATTTTCAAGAAAATCCTTCGAACTGATTTATTCAAAATCCCAAGAATGCAAGGTGTGTGTGGGAGATCGAGATCCTTACCAAGGATAGAAGCTTATAAGAGATAACACTTTACAAGAGTGTTGACGAGATCCTAGGGACAGATTCATCAGGAGAACAAAGGTTTGGAACCTTTGGAAGTGGATAAATATTCAAGGTGGAGAGATATCAGAAGCTCAGGAGGGAGAATGATCATGATTGTTGGATTGGAGGGAAGAATATCGACATTCGTCGGATCAGAAGGAAGTGCACAAAACTTATCTCTTCACATATAGAGGAATGATAAAAGATAAATCATATCTCAACCATCATATCTGAGTGCATGGACCAACAACCATTGGATCCAAAAGAACATACGTGAGTTTTAAATCTTTAGAGTCACGTAGAAGAGAGGGTTTTGAAAAATTGAGAAATCCCGACACCATCCAAACCGTCCATCAGGAGGGACAAATGGCAAATGATCAACATTTCACTGACTCGTGACTCAAGGAAGTCAAAGGGTAGATTCGTGGAACTCGCAAAACATGAAACTATGAAAATATCCTAGTCGTTGATTGAGGCGAGATTTGGACCATTGATTGTTCAAGGAGAATTTCAACATTTTGGGGATCGGGAGAATAGAGGAGAAGAGAATTTCAACTTCGTGATACGTGTAGTTTCGATATGTGAAATCTCGATTTAATTCAGGTCGTTGGATAGGGAGACCTGTGAACCATCAATCTAGCATGGTCACGGTTTCAAGTATTTGGTCATTAGGAAAATGGAAGTGAATACTTTCCAAAAGTAGTGAAAGGTGAATCGTCGACTTAATATGGAGTCCTCGGATCTTCACGAATCAACTATTTGGAAGGGAAGGAAGGAACGTTCTCTGGTTCTCCAAATTTGGTTGATTTTGGAGCTGGGAACTAGTTCCTAGAGGAAGGTCACACCGAGTGCATAGGAGAGAGGGGTAGTGCTTTCTAGGCCCCTAGTCGGGTTTCAGTGGTCAAAGTGTTAGAGTGGAATCATACCTACATTCCTGAAATCACGAAATGTGACGCACATTTTGGTTTAGGCTTGTGGTCACATGGAGGAGGAGGCTCAAGATTGGTGCCTGTTCGCATGAGCTGGGTTTCTAAAAGGACCCATGGATATTTGTTCATGGGATTCCAACAGGGAATAAAAGAGTTTCTACAACTCAGTTTAGTAAAGATCCAGTGACCAGGAGGTCGGTAGACCTTGCTGAGGTAGGGGGGCTACATCATTTAATATTGTTTAAATTCTGGTAGTTATTTAATATTGTATCAATTTAATATGGATTAATATGGAAGTGATTTAGTATCGTTTAAGTCTGGTAGTGATTTAAGTCTCGTATTGTTTATGTATAATAGGGAATTTAATATACATAGAGATATATATTGTGAATTTAATATATACAGAGAGTGACAATGAATCTATACATTTGAATGACAATGAAATTATACATTTGAGTGAAAATGAGTTTATACATTGATTGACAGTGAATTTACACATTTGAATGATAGGGAGTTTATACATTGATTGGTAGTGAATTTATACATTTGATTGACAGTGAATTTATACATTGAATGAAAACAATTTTATATAATTGAATGACAAAAAGCTTATACATTGAATGATAGTGAATTTAGATATCAATTGTGGTTGTGTTGTGACCGTGTAGTAGTTGCATTTTATGGCTGTGTAATAGCTGCATTTTTGTGACGATGTAATTGTGTTGTTGGTAATTGTTGTGTTGTATGTTGTGTATGACAACGATTTTCCTTTTCTTAATAATGATTGACTGACAGCGATCTGTATATACTTTGAAAACGATATTTATTCACACAGTAAATGTTATTCACACAACGATGTTACTCATAGTAAATTTTATCCATATTGTTATTTACACAGTAAATGTTATCCACATAGTGATATTGTTATGTACGCAGTAAATGTTATCCACATAATGATATTTATTCACACCATAAATGGTATTCACACAACGATGTTATTTACAGTAAATTTCATCTATATTGTTATTTACCCAACGATATTTATGGATCATATGGATCATATAGTTATGGAACTTATTGATAATAGAAAACGACGCCATTCATTTAATAGACAACACTGTCATGTGTTAATAGACAACGATGTTGTTGTTGACAATGTATATGTAATCGACAGTAATATCATATATTTAGTAGACAACGATATCATACTTCTAATAGACAACAATATCGTAGATTTAATAGACAGTAAAATTTTAATAGACAACATTTTTTATAATTAATGAACTTTTATTGATAATAATTATTTTTAATGTGTATAGAATGATGTAGTCAAGCGTCACCATGCAATAACTAGTACTTATAAGAGAATGTACTTCTTACTATGTGATAATCGTGTACTTCATCATTACATTCCTCATTACACTAGTACTAGTATTGGTTATGTCAAGTGCATATTTCAGTTCACCCTTGAGTGCAAAAGGAAAAAAAAAACAAGTAGTTATTCCACAAATGGTAAGGACAGATCAGTCTAAGGAATGTATGAATTATGTGAATTCAGGAAATCAATGTGAAGTATGATTGTTAAATATTAGCTTCCTTGGCACCATTAATCATGTTGATGTAGGATTGTTTTGGAATTTAAGGCAATGTATGATGGTTAGAGTAGTCAGCTTTCCCTTGTGTCTCGTTGACTTGCCGATTGGGTGCTTGGGTTTAGGATTCTTGTATTTTTGACAGTTAATTTGGTCTCCTAGTGCCTTGGATTTTTCCTGGGTTATTGGTCTAGATATGTTAGGTTGTGCCTTGGTTACTATCTCACCTATCTCCTTGTGATGACATGATTCTTGATGGGGGTATCATTGCATGCCTTGATGGATAGATGCAAATGATAACCTAGCCGAAGTCTCATGCTTCCTGATGTGGGCGTATTGTTCATTGTAGTTGATGTTGGCACTTGGTTTTGTAACACCTTAATGTGTTTGGTTTTGCACATCGTAGAGGTTCCTAGTTTTTGGTCGTTGAAGCAGTTGTGTTGGGTTTGTTGATGTCGACCTTTACCTTGTAGGCGTTGTCTTGCTTTTGTTGGGTGGGTAGTCGTTTTCATCTGTCTATTGATAATTGCATGTTTCATCCAGTTGCATGATGTGCTAGTATGATGAGTCATTGTTGTTAGCTGCATGAATGCGTAAGTTGTGTTTGTTGTCAAGTTGTGATGATTAATTATTGTCGTTGATTTCCTTCTTGCTTACAAAAAAAAAATTGCACTTGTTTTACGTCACATGTAGTCGTAATGTTGGGGGTCATTACATATGGTATCAGAGTCGGCTCGACCCACGACTTGGGATCACTACGAATTTCTTTGATTGGTATTTGATTATAATGTTACTAATTAAACTTATCTATATTCATGCAGGTAATCATGGTTAGAGGACGTCGTAGAGGTAGACGACGGGGTGCTACAGGAAGAGGCGTGGTGCCTCTAGTAGCATCCACACTTGAGGTTTCTAACCCCCATGGAGATGAACAATTTATTGGACAGGAACATATAGTTGTGGGTGATGTGGTTGGGATGATGAGGTATTTTCAGTGAATGTCTGAGGCATTGATCATTCGTTTGGGTAAAGATGAGGCCAGGGCACCAACACCCCCTAAGGGTCCATCGTGCACTTCAGTCGGTACCTTTTAGCATTCACCGTGAATTCGAGAAGGTGAAATTTCCCGAGTTCTTTGGTGCCCTGGATGACACATCCATTGAGGCATGGTTGGAGAATATGGCGATGTGCTTTGTGCTTCGTGAATATAACTCCAACATGAAGGTTCACATGATGGCCTTTCAAATGAAAGGGACTGATCTTCTATGGTGGCAGATGCTCCTATCGCAATTGAACATGGCCTTCAATGACATGTCATGGGAATTGTTCAAGGAACGGTTTTTAAAGAGGTATCTATCGGAGGAATTCATTAAGTGTTAGCTCAATGAGTTGAACTCCTTGCGCTAGGGTGTTTGTATGGTGCCCGAGTACGAGGCCCATTTTATGGAAGTTCCTTGGTATGCTTCGTACCTGAATACTGAGAAACTTAAGGTCAACAGGTTCTTTTTTGACCTTAATGTCAACCTTCGTGCAAAAGTTAGGATTTTGATGCCTCAAACCTTGCATGATGTTGTCTAGAAGGATCTCATAGCAGAGGAGGATCTTATCAGCAGAGCTTAGAGAAGGACTCCAGTGAAATCAACAGGGCAGGTGTCATCTTGTGCACAACAACGTCAGACACCAGCTAGATGTTCACTAGGATATCGTGCTTTCTAGAAAGGATCCACTTTCAGTACACCTCAGTGATCAACGCCTCAACAATGGAATCCTTACCGAGGACCATGACACTAGTAGTAGCGTCGAACACAACAGTAGGAGTTTAGGCCTGTTCAACAGAATAGACCAGGGTTCCAGGTTGGTGGGTCGTCAACTTCTACTTTGGGTACTGGAAGTACTGGACCAAAGAAAGGGTGTTGGACATGTGGGGAGTCACATTACCAACGTGACTACCCAGTGGAGAGGACTAGACCATCTGGATCAGTCGGACCTACTATAGTGGGATATTTGGGCAAGGCCCATCAAATTCATGCAATGATGAATAAACACTAGGCAGAGCACTAGTAAACTATGCTCGAGACATTAGGCACCATCGTTGACCAGACCCATAGTATTTTGATAGATACCGGTGCTACCGAGAGTTTTATTTTCGGTGCAGCGCTAAAAAAAATTAAGGTAAAGGAAGTCGAACATGATGACTTTAGCTTTGTAGAAATGGCTTCGGGAGCCAAACAAAAGGTTGGTGAGAAGGTTACAGGTTGTAGCCTTAACCTGGGAGATTTTTTCACTAGGGCCAACATCACGATCTTAGGATCTTATGACGTCGTGATCGGTATGGACTAGTTGTAATCACATGAGGTGATACTCAATTCTAAGACGAAATGATTGAGATTGGATGATGATGAGGGATAGAGAAACATGATTATAGGTCGGAACCAGGGAGTTTCCCTGAGGTTCATCTCTTCCTTCCATCTATGGAAGAGCATGCACAAGGGATGTAAGCTTTATGAGATCCTTGCATTAAACAAGAAGCAAGTAGCAGAAAGTCTAGAACACCTTCCGGTGGTGAGAGAGTTTGTAGATGTCTTCCCTAAGGATTTACCTTAGATGCCGCCATAGAGGGAGTTGGAATTTACCATAGACCTAAAACTGGGGACTGAACCGATAGCAAGAATGCGTTATCGGATTTTGATCCCGGAGTTACAGGAGTTGAGAATGAAACTGAAGGAGTTGTTGGACCTAAGACTTATACCTCCAAGTGTGTCACTATGGGGTGCGCTTGTTATCTTCTTATGGAAGAAGGATGGGTAATGTATATTCTGCATTGACTATCGTCAATTGAACAAGGCAACGATCAAGAATCAATATCTGTTTCCAAGGATTGATGATCTATTTTATCAGATGAAGGGTGTGATGGTGTTTTCAAAAATCGAATTGAGATCTGAGTATCATCAGTTACATATCAAGGAGGACAACGTCCCTAATACCACCTTTAAGACAAGGTTTGGACATTACGAGTTTACTTTTTTACCTTTTGGACTGACAAACGCCCCTGGGGTATTCATGTGTTTGATGAATGGGGTGTTCCACGAATACTTGGATAAGTTCATCCAAGTATTCATTGACGATATTTTTTTTTACTCTCGGATAATGGAGGAGCATGAAGAGCACTTGCGCATGGTTCTACAGTGTCTACAAGAGAAAAAATTGTATGTGAAGTTGTCTAAATGCTTGTTTATCAATTGAAGAATCACTACTTAGGGCATGTCATCTTTGGCCAAGGTATCGTCATGGATCCAACAAAGGTCGAAGCTATTATGGAATGTCCTACATCGATGAATGTCCCCGAAGTGTGTAGATTCACGGTTTTAGCAAGATACTATCGACGATTCGTTGAGGGTTTTTCGAAGATATAAAATCCGATCACGAAATTGCAGAAGAAGAAAAGAAGTTTGTTTGGACCAAGAAATGCGCGGAATCATTTTAGAGGCTCAAGGAGATGTTGACAACAACACTGATACTAAAGGTCCTTGACATAGACGTGAACTTCTTGGTTTGCACTAACACATCCAAAGAGGCTTAGGTGAAGTCTTGATGCAAGACAATTGAGTGATTTCTTACATGTCGAAAAAGTTGAGAAGGCATGAGGAGAACTATGCAACGAAAAATTTGGAGTTATTAGCCACTATTTATGCCTTGAGAGTTTGGAGACACTACCTTATTGGATGGAAATTCAAACTAAGAATGAACCACTATGGACTATAGCACATCTTTACGCAAAGCGACTTGAACACGTGAAAATGATGTTGGTCATAATTTCTTAGTGAGTATGATTTCAAGATTACTTACATAAAGGGAACAATGAGCAGAGTGGCAGATGCATTCAGTCGGAGACCAAAAATATTTTCGGTGATGCCTCTTCAGATGAATCTACGTGAAAATATTCTAACCTTACACTGCGATGATGGTTGGTACAAAGAGGTCAAGTATTTTATCGTACAAAACACAATGATGGTGCCAAAATTTGAAGTATATACTATGGAAAACGCTGGATTATTGAGATTTAAAAGTCTAATTTACGTACCACCCAACGACAGGTTGAGGAGTTTGATCGTAAACGAGGTTCACAGAGTAGTGAACATGGCTCACCCGGTGGTCATGAAGATGAGGGCATACCTTAAA
>JZKD02S0826606.1:51097-72898 GCA_000966675.3 Picea glauca
AGAGCGGAGGGCGTCGTGGCCTCCAGGACGCACCTCGCCGAGGTCTGCCTCGAGGCCGGGTCATGGGGCAGGCTGTGCTGAGCGCAGGTGGCTGTGCTGAGTAGCAGAGGGGGATGAGCTCTCTCGCGCACCAGAGGATGAGAGCAGGGTGATAATTCGGCTCCGGGAGAATGAGCCCGATTAACAGCCAAGTTGTATGAGCCCGACTAACCATAATCGCCATAATACCACAGCTTGTATGAAACTGCAGGGAAAGGACGTTGACGTTAATGCATTTCATTTCAGAGTTTAAGCACCGTTAAATATCAGAAAGGGTGGCGGCCTGTTGCACATGCCCGACATGTGTCGCCATTCCACGGCCTTCTGTACCCGCATCCGAATCCTGCCACGATGCCTCGTGTGACACCCCATCCGGGGTAGTATTAGTATTTATTATGTTAATTGCATATTTTAGTTCACCCTTGAATGCAAAAGGAAAAAAAAAAAGTAGTTATTCCATAAATGGTAAGGACAGGTCAATCTAAGGAATGTATGAATTATGTGGATTCATGAAATTAATGTGAGGTATGATTGCTTAAAGATTAGCTTCCTTGGCGCCATTAACCATGTTGATGTAGGATTTCTTTGGAATTTAAGGCAATGTATGATGGTTATAGTAGTCAAATTTTTGTTGTGTCTTGTTGACTTGCCAAATGGGTGCTTGGGTTTAGTCTTCTTGTAATTTTTATAGTTAATTCGGTCTCCTAGCGTGTTGGATTTTTCTTGGGTTATTGGTCTAGATATGTTAGGTTGCGCCTTGGTTACTGTCTGGCCTATTGCCTTGTGATGAAATGCTTCATAATGAGGGGATCATTGTGTTCCCTAATGGATAGATGCGAATGATAACCTTGTCGGAGTCTCGTGCTTCCCGATGTGGGCGTATTGTTCATTGTAATTGATGTTGGCACTTCATTTTGTAACGCCTTAATGTGTTTGGTTTTGCGTGTTGTATAGGTTCCTAGTTATTGGTCGTCAAATTCGTTGTGTCTGGTTTTTTGATGTTGACCTTTAGCTTGTAGGCGTTGTCTTGCTTGTGTTAGGCAGGTAGTTGTTTTTATCTGTCTATTGATTATCGCATGTTTTGTCCAGTTGCATGATGTGCTATTATGTTGAGTTGTTGTTGTCGGTTTCCTGAATGCATAAGTTGTGTTCGTCGTCAAGTTTTGTTGATTAATTGTTGTCGTTGATTTCCTTCCTGCTTAAAACAAAATAAAAATAAAAAAATGCACTTGCTTTTCTTTGCATGTAGTCATAATGACGAGGTTCATTACATTTATACCTGAAATAGACTTGGTTCCCTTACCCATGCCTTTGTGCTACCAAAATTTGCTATTGGAATTCTCCAAGGGTTGGCATCAATCACTAAGGGTTGACATCAATCTACAATATCAATCTCCAAGGGTTGACATCAATGACATCCAACATTCCAGACCAATTTTCCATCACCCTAAGCCATCTGTCTCACATCAACAATCCTATCATTAAAGTTTTCTAGTTTTGTGAAATCCATAGATCCATTTTCCAAGGGGATGGATAGAGATAAATGAAATAGCCAGCAAGACCCTTTGTTGCATACACCAACACTTTACATTGATCAACAACATGTGAAATGGCATTTTTTGGGATTTGATCGATATTTTTGACAAAGCTGGAATGGGCGGGGAGAACATACAAATTCCCCATGGAGCTAATTAGTTACATGAATTCTTTTGTATCAAATTCCAACTCAGGCAGAGAGTCTGAATCCCTTTAGACATTGATGCAAAAACAAAGAAAGGGGTTGCATCAATGACTTAGGGTTTCCATGGAGCTCATTTAACATTTGAACACGAAGTATAACAAATGTTAATTTCTCACTTATGTTAGGTGTTTTTGATAAGTTAAGATTATTTCTTATGTTTGTGAAATTTTCACTTATTCTAATAAGGAAATCACTTATGTTAGGTGACTCTCTTACATTTGGGACTACACCCATTATATGCATGCTTGTATGCCCTTTAAGTGAAATTATTCTATTTTCTAAAACATTAAGATGATAAAAAAATGCGAAGCTTGCAATTGTGGAAAACAACTTAATTGTTACATTTTTAATTTTTTGTTTTTTTATTAATTCAATGGCATTACAAATCACACTTAAATGGAGTTCCCATTTCTAAATTAAAAATTTAATATTAAACCTTGAATATATAAATATATAATTGTGATATCAATAATTTGAAAAGTAATAATTATCCTTACACTTACTAGTTGGAGTAGTTTGAACACTATTTTCAATATAGTGACAATAGACTATCTAAGATTCGAGAGGGATTTGATTTTAAAAATTATAAAAATGGATAATCTTTTATTTGATTCTAAAAATTAGAAAAATGGATAATTTTTTATCATGATATACTTTCAATTTTCTTAATTTTAACTCTCTCTATACACACATATAGAGATAGAGATTACTTTATGTTTATGGTGTTTATATTGTTTTTCATATTGATGATTATATGCAAAAATCTATTTCAAGGCTGTAACTATTTTTAAAGGTATCTCATTTTTGAAAATATAGAAGAAAGTAAGTTTTTGTTTTTTAAGTTATAATCAATTTTACAAATTTCCCTTAAATCACTTTATCTCAATTTTATATATTTTAATTTGTTTTTCATGTCGTGTAAAAACTAAACTAAATCAAATTCACTAAAATTGTAAAATATGAAAACATAATTTAATTGTTATTTATATGGACCATTTATTTTTACTTATTTTTTTTTTTTAGAAAAAAAATTATAATTTCATTAAGTAAAAATAAAATTACTGCTAGATATCTAAGATTAATATCTTCGACATAAAATCCTTTAAACATACTTATCTTGAAATATCGTTTTCTATAAAAGGACCCTTTTGCATATTAAGGACCTTTTCGTATTAATATCCTCTCATCCTTATACTAACAAAAGTAACTTAATTCAAAATACTTATCATCATTCATAACCTTCCATTTAATATTCTTTCTAACTTATATTGCCGCAAAACCAAAGACAAAAAAAAACATAAATATGGGAGAAAACATGCATAAAAACATTACTAAAATATGGGATAAGTAGTTCATCTTTGATCCATCTCTTTACAAATATAACAAACCCGTGGATCCATGATATGAGATTATTTTAAAAATAGATATTCTTGAGTATTCCGTTCACATCTCGATCCATGATATGAGTTTATTTTTAAAATAGATATGCTTGAGTATTCCTTTCCCTATAGATGTGATGGAAACTTACTAAACAAAACTATCCTCTATGAACATTTATATCCTTGAGTATGGGATGAAGACCAATGTTTTCACATGAGAAATAATCATTCATCTCCTTTAGAACAATAATGGCGCCTCCAAAAACTTATACCTTCTGAGATATGTTTTCATCTCCCTAAAAATAAACTAAACTGAGGGCCATTAATTCAGATAAATTATGTGTTCTCCCTCTAATCCCTACTTTAAATTTTAGGATGTGATGATATTATAGGTAAGTTACCTTCAAGAAAACAAAATTCTAATCGCTATTTTAAATTTTAGCATGTGATTATATTATAGGTAAGGTACCTCCAAGAAAACAAAATAAAGGTTTCCATTGGGTATCTCCTTTAAAATAAATACAATATTCATACCTATATATCAATTTTTTCCACAATTTATCTTGGATGTTTTGAGACTTTCAACTAAGGAAAACAATTAAGGATGTTCAAACTCTACATGGCATACACAAGTGGAAGGAAATATATTTCTAAAGAGGCTATCCTTGACCTTTTTAGAGCGAGGTTCTCAACCAACCTCCTAAAACACTCCTCGACTATGTTACCTTTCGATCCTTCCTTCTATCTAGTAAGCTTGTCTAATTCAATCCAAACCTAGGGCATACAAATATAGAGAATAATAATATCTTATATTCAATTATCACTAACCTTGCAAACATCACATATAATTGGTCCATGCATTTTTGTCTTGTGTGTGTTATCCTACATAAGTACTTTATTATTAAGCATAGCCACATAAAAATATGAACGTTTAAAGTATATTTTAGTTTCCACCACTTCTTACACCACTACATTGGTTTTGTTTCATATTATCTTATACTCAAATATTTGTATCCAAGTTCCTTCTTCCACCCCTACATTGGTTTTGTTTCATATTCTCTTATACTCAAATATTTGTATCCAAATTTTGGGGTAAGTTTTGGAGTATAGGACCCTTGAAATGATTTTAAGACCATTACAACAAGTCCTATTCTTCTCTCATATTGGCATGTATGCTCTTGAGATTTACTATATAATCTTTCGAGAAAAATAAATCTCCCACTTTAAACTCAAAATAATCCATTATCTTGAATTTCTACTTCCATATAGAGGTAGAAAAGAGTCTACTAATTGACTCAAATAATACAAACCATTTTCTCTTATAGTGTTGATCATATGAAATGAACTAGATGTTTGGATCTTTACACACATCCTACCATGGATCCTCAACCAACTTAAATTTCCTCCCATCCCCAAACTCAAACTTTTATATGAGCCAATTACCAATAAAAGGAATATCCTTTAGAGTTTCCTTACGAATTCTTGACACATTGGATACAGACTTTATTGGACTTTTTACCCAATTCTTCATTGAATGAGGGTGTATATATTTGTGTATAACAACTTTACACCATAAGTTATATTCATAAATAAATATCGACACGTTGTTGTAGACATATTTGTAGAAAAATGAAATATGTTTTCAAGGCCCCAACCTTCTTGATCTTTTGGAATTGAAATTGTTTTTTTCTTTGGGAGGATGCCTATTTTTTCTTTTCTATTTGATCAATTGAATATGTAGCTTATCCTTTTTATTTTGCGTAGAACCAATTGAGGAATGAAAGTGAGGGACATCAAATAAAATAAAATAACTTCAAGAACTCATTTAAACATGATCATTATTCCTTGTTTTAATCTAGGGAAAAGTAGGGAGTGTTACCAATAATCCATCACATAAGAAAGCATAGCATAGAGGTTACATACACATATATATAAAGATATACACAAAGTAGTGAGAGCCCAAGAACCAATACTTTATTATATAAATATATATACAACACAAAAGATCCACTTTCCTTGATACATGATCATCTATTTAGACATGCATGCTTAATTACTAGGAAATTGTAAAAATACCTATATGATCATCTATTTAACTGCTTGGGTCGATTGACTTAACATATACTTTGAATGACCTATAATTATGACTTTGACAGTCGATCGACTAATTCTTAGACGACTATCGTGTCTAGTCCCAACATCTCCCCCACACTCAATTCCTTTCTCTCCCCAAGCAAGTGTGCAACAATGTCCTAGATCTCTACTCTTGAAGAAGTATCCTTATTGTGCGTCAACCATGCATACCGGTTTGCATAGGCAATTCAGTCGCAAAAACCACCAACTATATAGAGATATACACATATACAATGGTTACTATGACTAGATTCCAGTCGATTTGAGTGATTGTAGATCACATAACTTGACTCCTCGATCTCTATGCTTCCAACATTATTTTCTAGTTGAAGGATGCCCATTGTTGCCTGCAACCAACTACAAACTCTACTCGTCACAAGAACCATTAGGGTGCTCTCCACACTTTCTCTAGTGATATGTCTCTCCTGACGGTTATTTTTAGGAAATCAATGAAGGTCTACAAAATCATTAAATTCTACCATTTTGTTGCTTTGATTTTCACGACCCAAGGAACTATTTTGCAACACTTTTACAAAGGGACTCAATCAATTAATATTGTTTTGTGTCATCATCTTTTCATTTAAGCTCTTTTTTTGTGTGTATTTCATTAGACATATCTCTCTTGAATGCCTTTGATTGCTTCAAAAGTTTCATATTCGATGTTCATCATGAATGCTCTATATAAGTTCTCTTCTCACTTAGTTGTTGCAAAGATGTCAATGCTCAATATTTAAGTGCTTAGTCACTACTATGTTTCTAATAAATGTGTTTTCTTTGTTGCTATTGTGAGTCATGGCTCTGCTTTCAGATCTCTAGGAATGCATGGAGTCTGCAATTTCATTTACATGAAGGAAAATTCTTTTACGACTCAAGCATGATTCTCTAACTATTAGTAAAAACATTATTCCTCTGTAGGGCTTGACTTCAGCTCGTCAACTGGATTTCAATGATGTCATTAAGAAACTAATATCGTTGCCTAAAGACTGACTTACATTACAATGACGAAGGGTATCAGTTTCCTTTAAAGACTCACGTTTAACCCCTCGTTTATATTTTGACTCAAATTTTATAACAAATCTTCACGCAATCAACATAATGTTTTCTTTTCATTTTCGATTCACTGGATTATAGGCTCGACTAAGCTAATTTCCTTCATGCAACATATTTTTCATGAGACTTTCTATAGTTTATACTCCATAAACAACGTCATACAAACTCTTTTACAATACTTTACTGTATCTTCAATACCATCCCTACCATGTCAACGGTCCACATGTGGCGTTGATCATTCTCGGTTGATCTTCACTCCACGTTTCGACAAACTCAAGCATTCGCATCATCGACCAAGAATTGACTCAGTCAATTCTTTCTTGATGTCGAGTAGCTGATCTGTTTTTTTTTCAATCAATTCCTCTTGCATGGATTTCAATTTTTCTTCCCAGTCATGCCCAAATTCTTTATTTTTGTGTACCACGAAAACTTTCACCACTAAATAAATACAGAATATGATTAAATGCATTCTTCTCAATCAACAACATTTTTTATTTTTCTTTTTCGTCTGAGATTCTATTATAGACAGGCTTTACTAGACTGACTAAAATTATCCTTCATGTATATTTCTTTGTGGATACATATTACTTCATATGCTTTTACAATCACGAGACACACTCTCTCGATTCACTTACTTTTATGAACATTGGTTAGCATGTATAGAGCATTGATGATTGAACAATTAGAAGGTTCCTTTCAAATAACACTCCATGCTTGGTTTTTCAAAGTAATCATCCCAATATAAGATCATGAGCATGTGAGTCGATTCTCCATCATGCGAGTCAATTTTCCAAAGTGGATTCAACCCTTCCTGTGCCTCGCTGACTTGTGTAACTCCTGAATTTAAGGTGGTAGATATTTTGTGTTTTATTTCTCTATCGGTCGAGCACTTCGCACCGTTGGATCGACAAGAATTTCATTCGAGCTATAGAATGGGGCATGTGCCAGTCGATCGGTCGACCTCGACTTTGACGAATAACTTCAACGACCTTTACTTTGACTAGAGACATTGACCATCCATTTCTTTTTCATGTCAACTCGATCATTCCTCCAATTATCAATTCAACTTGCCTTGACTTCGTATTTTTCAACATTAAAAAGACCAACATTAGCAGTTCTTCCATGCATTAATTTTTCCGTTATTCTTCCATGCAGGATGATCTTCGTCCATATTCTTTCAAGTCTGGAAAATATTTTAAAATACTTATTTATGGAATGGCTATAGCCTAGTAATAATAATAATAATCTATTTTTAAGGTCACGGCCAAGCCAGCACACCAAATTGGTGTACTAGACCCCTTGTTTGTGGGACAAGGGACCTCCTCCGCCCAGCAATTTAACTGGTGAAGTCTACGAAGGTATGCATACCCTACCCCCTTCTAGATTTGAACCTGTAACCTCTTAAACCTATAATGCACATTCAATAGCCATCCCAGATCTCCATGAATCATTTCTAATCAACTCCAACGGACTTGACTTCTGACAACTAGGCTAAAGACTGAAACTTCGCGTATTCTCCTTTAAACGACCAATAGAGAGGCCTGAACATGTGGAATTTCTACAACTGCAATCGACCTACTTCCCTCTTTTGTTGAATATTATGCATCGATAATTCACAGAAACCATACGTCGATTAGAGGGTAGTCGATAAGGTTTCTCCGTCACTGGTCGACGGAGGAGATGAATCGATCGCGTCGATTATATTTGAGGGTGCATTCAGATTTTTAATGGACCATCCTGATCATCAGCAACACTGGGAATCTCTTTCGTCCGACCATACTTGTTTCCTCTCATGCCTTGGTTGATGTATACAAGATTTTCTTGTTGACAGTCTTCGCTCCAAATGGTTCAACGATGTATTTTCCTCATGATGCGAGCTTCATGGTTTACATTTTTGTCATGTGTATTCATCTGATTATTCTCTATATAGAGCTCTTGCCTCATAAATTTTCTTTCTCCTATAGATTTTAGGTTTTCTTGGATGTGAATATTCATGTACAGGTGTATCCCACGAACAATCGACAACAAAAAATATCGTGATTGAGTTATCTTTAAAGTCATCTACGATCATTTATTCAGCACCCAACGGAATCCACGAGTAACAACTCCATCTTTTTCGTGCAAGCAACAATCCACAAGTAATTTGCATATTTTCTTCAACGCGAAATTCGCAAATCTTCTTATTCTCGATCTTCTTCAAGTTCATACCAGCCCCATTCATTGTTGTTGTCACCCAGCCGAACGAAGGAGGAAACGGTGTCAATATTGTAATATTCATTTGTCCTAGAAGGTTTATTTTTTCTTCTATTTGTACCTGGTGTACTACAGTTGACTCTGGGTCGATCTGTTGTTCTATCTGTTCAATCTCTTCTCTGACTTTATCGAGGCAAAGTACTTCATTGTTGGTCTCTATCTACACTATGTGTCCTTCCTTTTGTTATCACACAAAATTGTCCATAGTCACTAGTGACAGCCATGAACGCAGGTGAGGCAGGTGCAGTTTTCAGCAGCGAAGTTTTCCCCCCGTGCAGTTCAGTTTAGCGCTATCTCCAAGCGCAGTTGGAAGGGTTTCCATAATTATCAGGTGCATAAAGCTTGGGCCAGGGTGCTAAAATAGTCCGTGCGCCAATATAACAGATTGCGATCAGATCAATGACCGCCAATCATTTTGGCGCCACAAGCTGCACGGGCGTTAAAATCCAAAGGTGAGCTGAAATCCTAACCATGGTTTTGCGGGGAGGTTACATGGCAGAAGAGGGTTCATTTCAGGCCTGAAAGCGGTGTAGGTCCAAACTGCTTTCGAAGGCCCCGAAATCAAGTGTGGATATGATGCCTTATCAAACAACGAGAGGTGGTCGCTCGCTAGTCGTCCACCCATGCTCCAATCCCGAGGAGGATTCAGTTAATGAGCAAGGACTGGTAGATGAAACCTCAACTTAGTCCATAAATAGAAAGAATGGAAATTATGGCTAAGGAGGCACAATGTACAGTTTCTTCTTACATGCCCATATTGACAAGAGGAAACACACACAGTATGACAGAAGGTTGCACATACGTAAATATTTGAAAGGGATGGCTAGATCACACTCCTAGAAGTTGTGAACTGAGCCGATTATAAATAGATTAGTTCTAGATTTTGTTATGGTTGAGCAAAGCTTCCTATTTTGTAATATTTTGATAACAGAGTTGTTCTCTGGTTTTGTGTGAGACCTGAGACTTTAGCATTAATCAAAGTCAGTTTCTTTCATCATCTTGTTTAATCTGTATTGAAACACTCGTGCATGGAGGATCCATACGAGGTTTGTAGTCGTATTGTAATGTAGGTTTGATTATAATACTGTTGTGACCAGTTTTAGTATTTTCTTTGTTACCTTGTTTCTTCTTATGCTGAAATGCCTGTGCATGGAGGATACAGACGAGTTGTTGTAGTTGCATAGTAATGGAGGTTTGATTATTATGTTGTTGTGATATATTTCAGTGTCTGAAACTTAAGTTCAAGACTGCTCATGTGCTTGAGTTTTTCTTCACCAAGCTAATTGAAGGTCAGATGCCCATGGAAGACTTGTCCACCTTGCTCACTAAGTCTTCCTTCTGCTAACCCTTAACCTCAAACCACTGAATGAAGTTAATGAGGACCTCATTTCCCTATGCATTTGTTATCCACTTTCTATGTTAAAACATTCTTGTACTAAGCTTTGTCCACTTGACCTCCATTCATAAACCTACCTCCACAAACATTTTGATGGGTATTGGTCTTATCCTCTTGCAATCTGAGGGTGAGTCTCAGTGCTAACACCTTCTTCCTTTCTTGTTCCTATTGTAATAGTTGTGTTTCCAATACTCTTTCTTTGGCTAGCTAGTTTGTGAGGGCATCTTTTATTTTTATGTCGATCATYATATTCTTAGTTTTTCCTATGGTCTCCATCACAACTTTATGTTCTTTGAGTTTGTCAAATRCAGTTGMAAAGTATGATGGCCAATTAATTATCACTAAATTTAAATTTGTTCTATGCTTTTTGGTTTCTTCCAAGTTTTGTCTGATTTCTTTGAATTTGGTGTATTTTGAAGTCATGATGGTGKTTATAGGTTCTTGAATTTTTTTACTATTAYTGACTACCTAGATGTGTTTTTGTTGYATGACCTCTTTTYCCTATCAAAGATGGTCAAATTTCTAYTGACTCGTTSTATAAACTTCTACCAAAATTTCCACCAAGTCTTTGAATCCTACCATGGGGCTTTCATTTTCTTCCAGCTGCTTGATCCCTAAGTTCTTCTTCACTTCTTCTTTTCACTATTGCAACATTTTATTATTCTCATCCTTTATATTTGACATCTTACTTCCTTCTTTGATAACTTTCTTCCATATCTTAGATGACTCCTTCAATATAACTTCATGTAAGTCAAAAAAGTGTTGATCAATTATTTTTTTCAGGATAAATGTAGTTTCTATAGATTATCCTAATCAACTGAGCGATCAAGTTTTTTCGATCATGATTCTTGATGACTTATTTTGCTTACCCTTCTCTGTGGATTTTTTTGAATTCTCTTCTTTATCCTTACCTTGTGTTTTCTATTGTTGGTGTTAAAAGTTTTGGGTTTGTGTGGCATTTCCTCCTTCTCCTAACTTATTCTTTTGTTCCTCCTATGTTTCTTATTGCAAAGGGTGTTGTTGATCCCAGTATGGCCTTTGTTATGTGTTCTAGTCCTTCTCTCTATTTGGTCCGAGAGGAAGGTTTTCTAGAGGAGTTTCTTTGATGTTCTCCTCCCCTTGTAGTTGTTTCTCTTGTAAGTTTTCTTGTTGTTCTACTTCTTATTTTTGTGGAGGTATGTCTTGCATCACCTCTCCTTGTTGTGGTTTATGAATGTCAACTTTCTAGTGGTTGGCCTGGTGCTTCTAAGTTTCAGTCGGTTGAGCCGATTGTGTCGAAACTTCTAGGATCGATTTGTGCTCCTATTATTTGTCGATTTAAATTTCTTCATCGACTCATGTGGATGGTTGATTCGACTCAATTTATTCTTAAGAATGCTCAAGAATAAGTTGTCCTTTCTTCTTGATTTACGGTCTTTCTTAAACTATCAATACTGGCTTGACTGGTGGAGATTCTTTTGTTAAATCAATTGTTGGTTTAGTCATTCTTTTCTTGCTTGGGGTTGTCCTTTTCCTGATTTATAATTCTTTGTGTGTCTTTTTGATTTGTGTCAGGGTAATAATGGTGCTCTTGATATCACATATATTTTTCTTATTTTTCCCCTTTGTTTTGATTTGTTGAATCGTGGCTTTGATCTATGCGGTGTGTTTTTTCTCTTATTTGTATTTTTCCATAGCCTCCTTCATTCTTGGGCTGAACGAGGATCTTAAAATTTTCTTCATTATAGTTTTCTCTTGTCGGGCATGATTTTCCCACCAGTAATCACCTACTTGTGCCATCTTAGATCGAGCATCGTTTGGTATATTAAATTTGTTTGTCGTTATCTCAACATTAATCCATTCTAGTGGTTTTTCTTCTTCAAGGTGTCTTTCCCCTTCTTCAACTTTAGTGAAACTTTCTAAGAATTTAGGTTGTTTTGGATCATCCTTCTCTTCCTTGGTTACTTTTAATATTGACTTCACGTATTTTTTCATGGTTGGGTGATGAATTCTCCATTGAAAACTTGTGTTTTCCATGTCGATTCATCTAGTATTTATACTTTTTTTACTCTCCGTCGAAATAATATGGCATGTCGATGTTGATCCTATCTCGACCGTCATTTTCCCTTTTTCGTTCTGTGTGGATGGTGTTAGTTTTTCAAGAAAAAAATTGATTTATTGGGATGCTCCTCTTAAGTGCTCCTCCTCCTGGGTGAATTCAAAATATCTGATAAAATTCTCTTTGATGTCATACCAATTGAGTGTGTGACCAAATGCTTCTTCAATTTCATACCATTTGTTTGGTATTTCATCCATCGTTTTTGGAAACATATGCGGTCATACCCTTTCATCCCTATATCCTATTATGCACCATTTGTTTTCACAGTGGTGAATGTGTTCCATGAGATCATATATGATTTTGAAGAGGGGAATGTCAATTGTTTTGGCTAGATTCTTTTCTCTAAAGAATTCAATAAAATAACTAGATATGGTTTTCGATGTTTGTAATCTTAGGGAATGTGTTTCCCACCATCTTCCATCTTGACCTATGAAGGTTTCCACCAATCTCTCAATTATTCCATGTTCTCCAACCAATTTAGAAACTTCTTTGAAGTGTGTTGATGGTGTGCTTCATTCCTTATAGCGCAATGTATTTTGTAATCCTATTGTCAGTTTGGATTAGAGTGGGTGTTTGTCAGAGCCTTTTCTCATATAATATGGGTACTGCATGGACTGAAAAACAATTTCTTGGAAGTTTTATTGGAATGGATTCGATGGACCAATAGTGTTTTTTCTCTACTTCATAATGTTTTTCTACCAATTATAAAGAGCCGAATACAAGTTGTGTACGACTGACATGGGAGATTCTGTTAAAATTTATCCTTGCGCATTTAGTTTGACGTAATCTATTTGTTAGTATATTATTTGGTACAAACATCGAGCTTCTTGATATTCATCCCATGACTCCATCGAAAGTTTCCCTTATTTAGGGTCCAAGGAGATAATTATTTTTCTACCGCTCCCTTTTAGCTTGATTCTATCCCTTTCAAGAGAGATAGTGTCTTTCATTTTTCATCCCCATGGCTGACCGACAAGTGTTGGATAAGTGGGCATTCCTTAAACTAATTCAATTACCTCGATGTCAGTTGAAGTTGGTATACCCATAATTTTTGTTTCCAAATTTTTGAGTTTTTCGATAGGTTATATTAACCTTTGTTTGACAAGTTTTAGGTAGTTCAATGCCGAGGATAATGAAGGTTAGCCCAACTATATCCATGTTTCTCGAGGAAGGATATCTACTTGTGATCCAAAATCGAAGAATGCATCTTGAATCATTACCCTGTGGATTTGCAAGTCGACCTGTGGGTTGTGATATTCATGTTTATATGATAGTTGTCTGACATATTTAGATGGTCTCTTTCCCTCTTTATATTCTTTTAGGATGTTGAGAATGTATAATAGATGACTAACCAAGTGCTTTTCTTTTAAGAGTTGTAGAAATTCTTGTACTATACATTCATCTTGTTTTTCTTTGTTCTTGTGTTCTTGGTTAGTATTTTTAAATAATTTGAATGCTTCCCTCATGATTTGCTCTTCTTTAAGGATTTGGGAATGGAATGAAGTTCCATGTTTGTTGATTTTGTGATGGAATTTTATTAATACATCGTCCTACTCCTAATCTTATAACAATATGTAGATTCTTCGAGTTTAATACTTCTTATTTTGGTACTCTATGGGGTAAGTTAAAAGTCTTTTTTTTCATTATTTTATCAAGTTCTATGGGGAAATCCTCATGTGTGTGATCATTGACATTGCATATGTTGCAAAATTTTAAGTCGATTTGATCTTTTATTGGGCATTCNTATAAACTTCTACCAAAATTTCCACCAAGTCTTTGAATCCTACCATGGGGCTTTCATTTTCTTCCAGCTGCTTGATCCCTAAGTTCTTCTTCACTTCTTCTTTTCACTATTGCAACATTTTATTATTCTCATCCTTTATATTTGACATCTTACTTCCTTCTTTGATAACTTTCTTCCATATCTTAGATGACTCCTTCAATATAACTTCATGTAAGTCAAAAAAGTGTTGATCAATTATTTTTTTCAGGATAAATGTAGTTTCTATAGATTATCCTAATCAACTGAGCGATCAAGTTTTTTCGATCATGATTCTTGATGACTTATTTTGCTTACCCTTCTCTGTGGATTTTTTTGAATTCTCTTCTTTATCCTTACCTTGTGTTTTCTATTGTTGGTGTTAAAAGTTTTGGGTTTGTGTGGCATTTCCTCCTTCTCCTAACTTATTCTTTTGTTCCTCCTATGTTTCTTATTGCAAAGGGTGTTGTTGATCCCAGTATGGCCTTTGTTATGTGTTCTAGTCCTTCTCTCTATTTGGTCCGAGAGGAAGGTTTTCTAGAGGAGTTTCTTTGATGTTCTCCTCCCCTTGTAGTTGTTTCTCTTGTAAGTTTTCTTGTTGTTCTACTTCTTATTTTTGTGGAGGTATGTCTTGCATCACCTCTCCTTGTTGTGGTTTATGAATGTCAACTTTCTAGTGGTTGGCCTGGTGCTTCTAAGTTTCAGTCGGTTGAGCCGATTGTGTCGAAACTTCTAGGATCGATTTGTGCTCCTATTATTTGTCGATTTAAATTTCTTCATCGACTCATGTGGATGGTTGATTCGACTCAATTTATTCTTAAGAATGCTCAAGAATAAGTTGTCCTTTCTTCTTGATTTACGGTCTTTCTTAAACTATCAATACTGGCTTGACTGGTGGAGATTCTTTTGTTAAATCAATTGTTGGTTTAGTCATTCTTTTCTTGCTTGGGGTTGTCCTTTTGCTGATTTATAATTCTTTGTGTGTATTTTTGATTTGTGTCAGGGTAATAATGGTGCTCTTGATATCACATATATTTTTCTTATTTTTCCCCTTTGTTTTGATTTGTTGAATCGTGGCTTTGATCTATGTGGTGTGTTTTTTCTCTTATTTATATTTTTCCATAGCCTCCTTCATTCTTGGGCTAAACGAGGATCTTAAAATTTTCTTCATTATAGTTGTCTCTTGTCGGGCATGATTTTCCCACCAGTAATCACCTACTTGTGCCATCTTAGGTCGAGCATCGTTTGGTATATTAAATTTGTTTGTCGTTATCTCAACATTAATCCATTCTAGTGGTTTTTCTTCTTCAAGGTGTCTTTCCCCTTCTTCAACTTTAGTGAAACTTTCTGAGAATTTAGGTTGTTTTGGATCATCCTTCTCTTCCTTGGTTACTTTTAATATTGACTTCACGTATTTTTTCATGGTTGGGTGATGAATTCTCCATTGAAAACTTGTGTTTTCCATGTCGATTCATCTAGTATTTATACTTTTTTTACTCTCCGTCGAAATAATATGGCATGTCGATGTTGATCCTATCTCGACCGTCATTTTCCCTTTTTCGTTCTGTGTGGATGGTGTTAGTTTTTCAAGAAAAAAATTGATTTATTGGGATGCTCCTCTTAAGTGCTCCTCCTCCTGGGTGAATTCAAAATATCTGATAAAATTCTCTTTGATGTCATACCAATTGAGTGTGTGACCAAATGCTTCTTCAATTTCATACCATTTGTTTGGTATTTCATCCATCGTTTTTGGAAACATATGCGGTCATACCCTTTCATCCCTATATCCTATTATGCACCATTTGTTTTCACAGTGGTGAATGTGTTCCATGAGATCATATATGATTTTGAAGAGGGGAATGTCAATTGTTTTGGCTAGATTCTTTTCTCTAAAGAATTCAATAAAATAACTAGATATGGTTTTCGATGTTTGTAATCTTAGGGAATGTGTTTCCCACCATCTTCCATCTTGACCTATGAAGGTTTCCACCAATCTCTCAATTATTCCATGTTCTCCAACCAATTTAGAAACTTCTTTGAAGTGTGTTGATGGTGTGCTTCATTCCTTATAGCGCAATGTATTTTGTAATCCTATTGTCAGTTTGGATTAGAGTGGGTGTTTGTCAGAGCCTTTTCTCATATAATATGGGTACTGCATGGACTGAAAAACAATTTCTTGGAAGTTTTATTGGAATGGATTCGATGGACCAATAGTGTTTTTTCTCTACTTCATAATGTTTTTCTACCAATTATAAAGAGCCGAATACAAGTTGTGTACGACTGACATGGGAGATTCTGTTAAAATTTATCCTTGCGCATTTAGTTTGACGTAATCTATTTGTTAGTATATTATTTGGTACAAACATCGAGCTTCTTGATATTCATCCCATGACTCCATCGAAAGTTTCCCTTATTTAGGGTCCAAGGAGATAATTATTTTTCTACCGCTCCCTTTTAGCTTGATTCTATCCCTTTCAAGAGAGATAGTGTCTTTCATTTTTCATCCCCATGGCTGACCGACAAGTGTTGGATAAGTGGGCATTCCTTAAACTAATTCAATTACCTCGATGTCAGTTGAAGTTGGTATACCCATAATTTTTGTTTCCAAATTTTTGAGTTTTTCGATAGGTTATATTAACCTTTGTTTGACAAGTTTTAGGTAGTTCAATGCCGAGGATAATGAAGGTTAGCCCAACTATATCCATGTTTCTCGAGGAAGGATATCTACTTGTGATCCAAAATCGAAGAATGCATCTTGAATCATTACCCTGTGGATTTGCAAGTCGACCTGTGGGTTGTGATATTCATGTTTATATGATAGTTGTCTGACATATTTAGATGGTCTCTTTCCCTCTTTATATTCTTTTAGGATGTTGAGAATGTATAATAGATGACTAACCAAGTGCTTTTCTTTTAAGAGTTGTAGAAATTCTTGTACTATACATTCATCTTGTTTTTCTTTGTTCTTGTGTTCTTGGTTAGTATTTTTAAATAATTTGAATGCTTCCCTCATGATTTGCTCTTCTTTAAGGATTTGGGAATGGAATGAAGTTCCATGTTTGTTGATTTTGTGATGGAATTTTATTAATACATCGTCCTACTCCTAATCTTATAACAATATGTAGATTCTTCGAGTTTAATACTTCTTATTTTGGTACTCTATGGGGTAAGTTAAAAGTCTTTTTTTTCATTATTTTATCAAGTTCTATGGGGAAATCCTCATGTGTGTGATCATTGACATTGCATATGTTGCAAAATTTTAAGTCGATTTGATCTTTTATTGGGCATTCAGGGTTGATGTGGTATTGTTTCCAACAATTAAAAAGGTAAGGTCAAACTCGACCTCAACCTCGACAGCGACTGTGAGAACTTCCTTGACCTTGATTTCCATTGTGACTATGAAAGCTTCCTCGACCTCGACCATAATAGTCATTATTCTAGTTGATTTCTTCTGTATGATAAATTGTGTGCACATTTGTTCTATTTTATGCGTTTAATCAACATTTAGATGTTCTATGTCTATGAGATTTGGAAATATGGAACCATATGGAACCATTCAATCTTGTACAATATGGTTGATCAAGGCCTCAAATATATTGCAGTACGTCCTGGCTTGCACTCGTTGTGCGTTTTCTTCTTTTGTCAGTTGATCGTTGAGACTGTAGGTGTCTTTTGTGTGATCGTCTTCATAGCATATAATAAACCACATCTCATTTCTCCTTAAAGTCAAGTTCTTGATAGTCTCTTGAAGTTTCTCTAGTTTGTCCTCTAGCATTTTTTCTACTTACAAAGAAGTCAATGGGACTTTGTTGTCAGATTCAACGCATTATGATTTCTACAATGCATATTTTCATTTATTTATCTCATAGAGGAACAATGGTGTTCGAAATCCTTTGAGTAATACAACTACATACAATTTTACTAATAAGTCTTTATCAATGGTCAATTAAATCTAGTTGAGCAGGGCTTTAAATCTTTTGTCATATTCATAGACCGACTCTCCTATTCTTTGCTTTATCTCTTTAAGTTTTTGTGCATCCAAATGCAAAACATATTGGACTTTGAAGAATGATAAGAAGTTGTTATTTATTTCTAATTTCAACCAATTATTATTCTATGTATAATTCATAAACCATGTAACAGATCAGTGTCGAAGAGCTACACCAAATTGTGCCATTTGTTATCCTCATATTTGATTTTTGTTATGTCCCATAATTTTTGACATACGAACCATTGGCATTTTGGATCCTCGTCTCCCTCATAAATGGGAATATGATTGAGTCCCATTGTTTTTTTCTTTTTAAGAACAATGTACTTTTGGGTTTTTTGATTGATCATGGGTTTTGATTAGGATGTCGGACCTTTAGTTGTTTGTTGTTATTCTAACTTGCATGTCAATCAATTTTATGTTGGATAGTATTTGAGAATTAATTGTTCCTTCTTTTCTTTTGGAGTTATTTCTTCAATTTGAAAACTTTGATCTTTATACTCGACAATACGTCATTCCAACGAGTGTTTCAGTTCATTGCTATAATATACTAAATTATTGTGTTCCTTTGATATGAGATCTAGGAGGGAGGTCAGCACCATGAGATCCTTCATGTTAATGAGCATGTGCTGCAGGAGCATCGATCCACCTCAGCACGTACCAATTATATAGCATGTTGGTGTGCATTCAAAGATGGAAGAGGCGCCAACAGTCTCATTTTTCCTTGAAATGTAAATGTAATTAAGGAAATTGAATGTTGTTAGGATGGAAGAGCTAAGTCATACTTTCTCACAGGTTGTAGACGAGGTCACCTTAAGTGAATGGTGTAAGAAGGATATAGACTCGATTCGGGATAGATTTCCACTCACTGTAATCTGCCTCATTAGATAGGCATTTTGAATGGTGACTAAACACCACTAGCATAGCTTGGAGGGAAAGCTCGTCGAGCCCGTCTTATATAAATATTTGTATGGTATGACTAGTAGAAACTATTGAATATCAATTGAAAAACATTGTAAGACCAACAGAGTTGAGAGCCAAGACTGAGTTGCAGTCTAGACTCCTATATTGTAATTGATATTCTTATATCAATACAGAAGAATAGATTCCATTGTTTGTAAATTCCTGTGTGTTGGATGTTTATCTATGAATGTCATTGTGTTTACAAGTATGTTTATTCTATATATGTATGAGTTAGATTTTTATCTACAGGGATAGATATAGAATCCTATATTAGTGAGGTTGTTGGATTATTTTTCGGTTCTTTAGGCTAAGCACGAGGATTGCACAACAGAGTGTTGAAACTCTGTGAGCCAATGCAAGGAGTGTGTGACTAAACTCTGTTGAGTCAGAGAATAACATCTAAGGAGGGAACACCAGAATAGTTCGCATACTTAGAGGGAAACCTCAAGTTTAATGAACATATTAGAGGGGGAACTATGCAGAGAAGGCACATAAAGAAGAATTGCTAAAGATTATGTCAAGATCTTCCAGGAGGGCATCGAGAAGGTGCAAGGTGTTCACAAAGGGAATTATGTTTCGATTTCTGAGGAAAGGAGTATCAAAGGAGGAAATTCACAGAGTTTTTGAACACTCTATAGGACTCTTCCATGAGGGAATTGAACAGGTGCTAGGTGTGCATAGAGCCAAAACATTCTGGAGTATTGGAAAAATTGAGGAAAACCCATAGCTATTGAACCCTCTGAGGAGAGGAAGCTTTGCAAGTGTGCATTGAGCGGATCTAGGAGTCACACTAGTAAACCTGAAGGATTACAGGACTAGAAGTAAGACATGTGAAAGAAATGAACTAGGCCAACACTGAGATATGTGTTGCAAGAATCCACTTGAAGGCTCAACCAAGCGTAAGGAGTGTGCCGAAGGGTAAAGAAATATCACCTTACAAGTTCATCAGGGAAATAATTGTCGATATGCAGTAGTCGGGTTCACAGGAGGAATATCGAAGGCTGCAACCTTTGATACTTAGGCGAGATTCTCAATATCAGGGGAAATTCAAAGCTCGAGAGGAGGAACCTAGATCGTCATATCAGAGTCCAGATATTGACGGGAGAACGGGGCAGCAAAGTGCCGAATTTTTTAAGCCAAGTAAATTCATCCATCGTTAGGGGAAGACAGGTGATGAAAATAACATGAGGTTTGGGAGATAAAGTTCCAAAATATTTTCCAAGAGAAAAGGGAAATATTCACAAAGTCGTGAAGAGCGGAGTGAAGCCAAACCATTGGATCTGGAAGGGACATGTGGCAGAGTTTCATGGACTTCAGAGGAGGATTCCTTCAGTCAAAAGAGGAGTTGGTGAAGTCAAGACTCTCGAAGCCTGAAGCATCGAGGGTCATTGATATAAGGAGTGATGAGGACCGTTGATCCTCGCACCAGTTGTTTTCATTGATTCGTAGGTCGAGGAAATAGGAGTTGGTTGTTGTGAAAACACTGAAGCCTAAAGCCTGAAGTGCCTTTCAGGGTTTAGCCCTATGTCACAGCCTGAGGTCACATGGGATAAGGGGATTATCATAGAGAGATAATGCACGTGGTTAAATTTTTTCAAAGGGGCACATAAGAGACCCACGGGTTTGCTAGGACTTGCACTTTACAGGAAGAGGGACTTGTGAAAATTGAATTAGATTCTAGTAGGGAAGGAAAGAGTTGATCGGACTAAAGCGATTGAATCATCCTAGACTGAGAAGTCGAGCAACCCCCAAGGAGAGAAGTGAAGGAGAGGGGGGGGGTCTATGTCAACATGTTATCAAATTCGTTTAGGTTTATGTATGCCTCTAATATGAGTGTATCGTGTATATTACCATTCTCATCGATGTTATATCGTAACCTTGCAGACTGTTCATCGATATGAAGCCTATGATGAAGGAATTATTTGATTCGAGGGATAGTTACTTGAATAGAAGGAGTGCATATTTTAGGTCCTAAGTCTACATAATCCATCCTTACGGGTTGGTATTCAAGTTGATGAGTTCCCATGATATCCTCTATTAGTTGTACTTCATTACTTTTGTTAGGGGTCATTGCGACTGTTGTTATTTCAATATATGGTCGATTCATGTGAGACTCATATTTATTAAGTGCTCTATTAGGATGAACCTCCCCTACAAATTTTATATTCAAATTCTGATTGTTCCACATGTTATAGATATCCTCTCTTTTCTTTTTCCTCTTGTCCCACTCCAATTTTTGGATGTTGATTGTTTTCTTGAAAATTTTATTTCCTCTCGAAGACATTTATGCTTCAGTCATACTACTATATCTTTCTCTTATTTTTATTACCACATATCATATATTAATTGATCCCCTATCTCTACCTTAACTTACTCAGATTCGGTGGTGATGGCCATATTTATTTTCTCAAAAATTAGTCCCAATTTTATTTTGTATCATTGCACTTTGCTTCCAAGAATTATTCCCACCTCTCGTATTTTTCTTCCAAATGAATATTTTGTAGTGTTATTCTTACTTGAATTCGATACTCAACAATGTCACTGACTCCTTTTTCAAACAAAAATTTATGTAGCAGTCTCGGGACGATGCACAAAAATCCTTCATGCAATTCGATGTAGAATTTTTCTTTTATTCTGTCAAGGGAAGTTTGATCCTCAATGGCTTGGTCTGTTATATAATATTCAATAATTCTTTGAACCCACTGATGCAATTTCATTCGTCCTCCATTTATAACCTTGAGAATTAATTTTTCATCGGAAGCCAATTTACGCATTAGCGGATTTGTTAATGTACTCCAATATGGATTTTGGGATAGCCTCCATGAATCATTCATGAGTCTCTGACAAATGTTGTGATCTTGCTTCTGCTAGTGTTAGGTTTTTCCTTCTTGCGTATTTCTTGATGTAGTTTTCAATTTTTCACTCCCGTCGTTCATGTATGTTTTATAAAGTTATCACCTATGTGATCTTCTTCATGGCCAGGTTTAGAACTACCGACAAAA
>JZKD02S0826606.1:73089-90107 GCA_000966675.3 Picea glauca
AGAGAGAGAGAGAGAGAGAGAGAGAGAGAGAGAGAGAGAGAGATACAACTCAAAAGAGCCACTTTCCTTGATACATGATCATCTATTATACATTCATGTTTAGTTACCAGGAAGTGGTAACCACTTAACTGCATGGATCGGTTGGCTTAAAAAATACTTCGACTGACATACAATTTTAACTTCGAAAGTCAAGCAACTAGTTATTAGTCAACTATCAGGTCTAGTCCCAACATCTCCCCCACACTCAATTCCTTTCTCATCCCAAGAAAGTGTGAAACATTGTCTTAGATATCTACTCTTGTAGAAGTATCCTTATTGTGGTTCAACCATGTGTATCGGTATGCATAGGTAATTCAGTTGCAATATTTACCATCTGTATAGGGAGATACACATATACAAGTTTGACTATGACTGGATTCCAATGGCTCTAAGTGACTATGTATCACATATCACGACTCCTTGATATCCATGCTTCTAACATTATTTTCTAGTTGAAGGGATCCCATTGCTTCATCAAACCAACTACAAAGTCTACTCCTCATATGAACCATCAAGGCACCTTTTTTATAATTTATCTAGTGATATGTCGCTCCTAGGGGTTATTTTTAGGGAATCAATAAGGACTTGTGACATTAGTCTATTCTACCATTCTGCTTCTTTCATTGACACAACCTAGAGAGCTATTCTACAACTCTTTTAGAAAGGGTCTCAATCAAATAATAATATCTTGCATCATTATTTTTTCATTTAAGTTTTGCTATGCGTATGTCATTAGACATCTCTCTCTTGAATGTCTTTGACCACTGCAAAATTTTCATGTTCGATACTCATCACGAATTCTCTCTGTAAGTTCTCTTCTCACATAGCAACTGCAAAGATGTCAATTCTCAATAATTAAGTTTTTAGTCACTACTATGTTTCTCATCAATGTGTTTTCTCAGTTGTTGTTGTCAGTCATGGCTATGTTGTTAGATCTGTGGGAATGTATGGATTCTACAATTTCATTTACATGAAGGAGAATTCTTCTACGACTCAAGTATGACTCTGTATTTGTTAGTAAAAATATTTTTCCTCCATCGTGCTTGAATTCATGTCTTTGAGTGGGCATCGATTGATGTTAGTGAGAAACTGATATCATCAACTAAATACTGACTTACATTACAATGGTGGAGGGGATCGCCTCCCTTTAAGGACTTGCGTTTAACCCCCTCCTTTCTATTTTGAATAAAATTTTATAATAAGTCTTGATGCATTCAAAAACATGATGTTTTCTTTTCTTTTTCGACTCACTGGATTATAGGATAGAATAAACTAATGTCCTTCAAGCAACATATTAGTCATGAGACTTCGTATAGTTTATGCTCCATAAAAAACTTCATACAAACTACTTTATAAAGAATTGATTGTATTTTAAATATCATCCCTATCTGGTCGACCTACATGTGGAGTCGATCATTCTCAGTCGATATTCACTCCACGTTTCGACAAAGTCAGGAATTTTTATCATTGACTAATACTTGACTTGGTCAATTCTTTCTAGATATCGACTAGCCCCACAATCTATTTGTTTTGCAGTCAATTCCCCTTACATGGAATTCAATTTTTATTCCAAGTCATTCACGAATTCAAATTTTGAAGATACACAAACACGATCCACCTCTCCCTTGCATATTTCCTCCATGTTCCTATCATTTTATTCTTTAGGTACAAATATTTGGTAATTAGAAGTCATCTGAATTACTTATTCCATACTATCAATACTTTCTACTTTACAGATATTTTGAAAGTTTTCAATTCCTTCCTCGGTAATATCTTCAAAAGTAGATACCAAATCTTAGGAACTCTCCCTTGTATTACTTTTTCCACACCTTCCCTACAACTTTCAAATTCAATCTCACTAGATTCTGATTATATAAAACCTCTAGCTAAGTTTCCACTTAATGAAGATATTGAGAGTCTTTTAACCTTTTTTCTTGACTTTAACCTAAAACCACATGCTTAATATTCTTGAAATTTTCTACAAATTTTATTGGAGCTTAATCTCTTATAGAAGCATGAAAATGAGTCCAATTATCCTTTCCTGGCATAATGAAACATTCCTCCTCCTGCCATGATATATTGAACTTAAAATTACAAGGAGGCTCCTTCCCAATATTAGCCATCTACAATAGTATAGGAAAGTGTTCAAACTTCCCTCCATTTCCATACCATTCCTTGATCATAAAATTATCATTCACCAATACTTATACAAAGATAAATATATTAAATATTTTTTCAACAATATCATCCCTCGCTCCATTATTTCATTAACTCATCCTTAATTTAATAGGTTCAATATATAAATAGACCTTCTTAGGTAACCTATGAATGAAAAATATTAGTGAGATATTCTATATGAGTTGCATATCCCAAAATTTCTTTCATGGCCAAAGAAAAATTTAAATCGCCAGCTAAGATTGAATTCTCCTTATTCAAAATCTTTGAATTGAAGAGTGTTTCCCAAAAATTCACTTTCTCTACATTTGGTCCATATTGGTTTTGGACCAATAACTCCTTCATAAATATTCATATTAAAGAGTTTTAGGCAAACCCAAAACACTTAAAAAAAATTACTACATCGAAAAGTATGAGAATACCACCGAGTAATTAACCCATTTGAACAACCATGAGCATTGAACCTCAATTGTTTTTTTCTGAAAGTTCGAAGTAGCTTTGGCCCTTCACAAAAATTTTCTTGAAGAAGTATGATATACAACATATAAAATTTCACAAGGCTTATAAGAAATAGTTTATTTTTCTTGGAGCTACTATGAAACACTTTGTAACCTCCGAAGAGACATATCACTAGTCCCTATTACAAAGATTCAATTTTCTCTAGGTGCCCCAATTACTGAAGATTGTTTTCAATATATGATATTTTTAAGAGCCTTTTCTTGGGTTTAAGGAAAGTCCTTCTTTAGTCTCCCCTCCTTGATAAAAGGTTAGAATATTTCTACCCTTCAAGTTGTATATATAACCTAAAGCCTCTAAATCATCATGAGAGCCTTCCAAAATAAAACCACCTAGGATATTTTCGATTGGACCTAAATAATTAACATTATTTCTCAATCCTTTTGACATAATAGGGTTAAATACTAATCTCGTACCCTTAAATGATAACAAATTCAAAGGGACGTTTTTTTTAATAGAGATACCTTTATATTTCACCATCTTTTCAAATGATGTCTATTGTGTCTCATTCCTTATACCACCAAAAGGTCCAATATGAAGGATTCAACTAGGAGTGTCCAAATTTTGATATATTTCCTAGATATGCAAGGGTATTTCCTCATCTAATGGTGTCCTTTTTTTAGCTTCTAGTTTTTTCTCAAGAATTTTAAAAACTAATCTTTTCTAAACTTATTTTAGATAAAAAAAAATATTGTTCCAAAGGTTATGTACGCATCCTAAAACAATCCTTTTGAACCCAATCCTTGTTATGAAGAATAAGGCCACGTTTCACTAGTTGATGACCATAATTATGGCATGTCAAACACCTATATGGAAAGTGCAATAATACACAGTCCACACCAAGTATTTTAAACCGCTATTGATTATGATTTCTTCATTTAGGCCATTCCTAACCTCTAAATCCACCAAAATCCTTCTTAAATATATACACGTATATTATAATTGTAGATCATCCTTCATGAAACCCTGTGAGAATTTCCAACCTCTTTAAAAACCTCCTCATACCAAAAATCCATTGTAAGGTTTTTCAACTTAACCCATATTTCCTAGTATTCCAACCTTTGTGATTACAAACTGAATGCTTGAGACCTATTATTTAGTTGCATTGGCACATGATTCCAAAACCATTGAGATCATATCATTCCATTGACATCATCAATAGAGTGAACGAATAATTTCAAACACCTTGTTGAAAAGAAATAGAACTCTATTGAATACCCTAAAAACACCAACCAATCATTATTACTTGCTAACTAAATCTCTTGCTCGAGACTTCTCCAACTAGGCTATGATTATCCATTCTCCCCACCTCATTCATGTACACATAATTTCCCAAGATTTTTTTATTTGACACTTTCTTTTTCTTAACAACCTTCCTTCTATTCCTCCCACTTGTACCTTACACAAAACCTTCTCTCAGTACCTTTAGAGTATTCCCAAAAGGATCCTTAACCCAATTTTATATTCTCATATGAGACTTGACAAGTAGGCATTTGTGGATTTTCATTTTTCATTTTTCATATAGTGTTAGACTTAGAAAAAGTTATTTGAATAGGACTATGGATATATATTGAAAACAATGTCTTCTCCAAACCTTCTCTAATACATATGTCCACCTCCCTTCTCAATGCATCTACTATATTATCCCTACCTAGAAAAAACATATTAACACATTTAGAGGTACAATAAAGTCCATAACTAATCAAACCTTCAAATATTATGATTTTGTATTCAACATATTAAATATAGATTGTTTCCTTATGTTGAGTCCTCAACAATCCCCAATCTCCATTGACTTGAGGACCCTCCTAAATTTTTTAGCTCATATTTGTTTCCCACTTCACCCATTAAGCATGTTCTCTTTATTTTTAATTATTGAAAATTTGAAGGTTAGATGATGGACTTGTGTCTGATTTCCTATTGTTTTGATTCTCTTCATGTTGCAACCATGATTGAGTGAGAAAATAGTATATTCAAGTTTGTTTGCATTGCAATCAATATTTATTATGCATGTCATATCTGCATGTGTTTTTCAACTCTTGGTTCTTTGACTAACATTGACCATGAAAGTTCCATATATATTTACCTAGTCTGATGGTAACATCTGCAAGATATAGGTTGGGTATGAATTGATTTTGAGAATCGAATTGGTACTCTTGCAAAATACTCAATACCAAGTCCTCCAAATATTGGTTGGTTCTTTTGACTGGACAATATCTATCAGATAGTAAGGGTGACCCCGATTTCAATGGACATATATAAATCTTATGTAGCACATATGACAAAGGAATTAATGAAACTAAATTTTATTAAATAAGTTGTAAGAAAGAGGGTCATACTTTTGTTAAAAAAAAAATTGCACATAATTTTAGGTATTTCTCAAAGTGAAATTTTAACCTCTTAAATAGGCCTACTATAAGATTTGTGGGATTATGAATCCAACACCATTATCAAAATATGAATCCAAGGTCCATAAGTACAAAATTAATCACCAAGGATATCCATGTTGGCACAGGGGTAGACCCAAGGTTCAACGCTTCGATAGCGCACCAACAAAACCCTAACTACCAACCCTTTCAGCAACACCTCCGAAGCAGGTGAAGTCCACCCAAGGTAGGAAAATGGGGGGTTACAGGAATCAAGTGTATGTAACCAAGATGGGACATAGATCTATGATAGAAACACCTCGCAGAGCATTCTATTAGCACTATGAGATGATATTCATTAACTTATTAGCTTCATTAACATCGCAGAACAAAACCCTAAGATAGATCGGTGCAATAATAGTAAAGATTAAGAACTTCAACCACTTAGCACATAGAAATTCATTAGATCTAGCATTCATTCATAAATAACAAATAAATAACTAAGAAATATCATATCTATCTAGAAAACATAATAAGAAAAGCACTAAGCATATTTATAGCATAAACCACACAACACAAGCCAACAAAAGACACAAGATATATGTGGTTCACCCTAGTGTGGGGCTACGTCCACCAACTACTTCATATTATTTATTATTCTTTTTAATCTCTTGCATTCATCAACTCTTGTGCACTAAGCCACTGAGCCAAGATTTGCAGAGGATGGGAGATCTGGGCACTAAGCGCCACATCCTCCTTCCCAAAACTAGGTTAAGGCACCAAAGCCAACTTCTCTATCAAGCACAGAGCCTTGCATACACATTTTTTTGTGCTAAGAAACCCAAAACTACTTTCACTTAGCCACGTAGAATTCACCCTCTAAGTCTCTTACATTTCCCCCTTTCTACAATACATCCTTACATTTATTTATACTTTTACAATTAGGCCTAAACACGGGAGAACACATGGGTCGAGATCCCATAAACTATTACAAAACCCTAATGAACCCCTTGGTAGGTACTCAAATACCACAAAAAAGTGAGATCTATGATCTCAACTCCTCTTGGGTGCTCCTTCCTCGATCACTATGTCGAAGTCCAAAAAGTGGTCAAACCTGACCAAGATTTCCTAAAAACTTGATCGAGGGCCAACACACCCACAACACTCACTTGTGACTTGTCCCAAGTCACTCACGTCTGGGCCATGTTATTTCGAAGGCCTCAAGATTCACTAGAGTGAACTTGACTTGCTGCTTTACCTGGGCCTCCTACTCAATGAGTTCTTGGATCATTTGTTCTGTAACTTGCCCTTCCAGGCACTGTTCCATTGTTGCAACCATATGGTCTACTTGCGAGCCTTATGCTTCAATTTCTTCGAAGATATTATAGGCTTCATCCTTCATAGGTTGTAGCTTCTGCGTGACTTCCATTACTCTTCTCTAGATGGCAGTGATATGTTGTTGCACCGCGCGTTGTTCTTGAGATATCTTCATTCTTTCAACTGCAGTGAGCTGCTTCATATGCGCCTGAATGGTGGATGTCTGTTGTTGCATCCCCTATAGTTGTTCTTCCAGTTTCTTCAACTATGGATCTTCTCTGAGGTGTTCATAATTCTGTGCACTTCTATTTATCAATTGTTTTCTCTATGAGGTGAAGGTCGTGATCCTTCCAACTGTGTTCTTAGCAGCTTCTTCTCTCTGGTCACACACTTCTTGTGGAGTGAACGGTACTTTGTGGACTTCTAACTCTATTATCCTCACTTGAAGCTCTTGGATGGCCTTGAAGAGATTCACCACTTGAACCTCAACTGACTCATGTTCCTCCCGTGCCAAGCCTGGAACAGAGTGAAGTTCTTTGCTCACCAATTCTTTGACCACAATCTGCTCTATAAGAATATGGTCCCTTTCTCTCAGTATATTCATCTTGTCTTCCTCAATCATCTCCCATAACTCACCTTTCTCATTTTCATAAGAGGTTACATAGTACCGCACAACTCTTAGTTTCTCTAAGACTTCCTCTTTCTCTTGCTTCAAGGCTTCTGTAGCATTTTTCTTTCTTTCTTGAACTTTCTGAAGTTGGGCCTCTATTGCATATGCAATTCTTCTTATCTAGGCAGGCTCATCCCCCAATTCTACAACTTTCGATGATGAAGGCGCAATATGTACTGCACGGATCAATTGAATGGCTCATTGTATCTCCTTCAGCTCCTCCTCAACCCTTCCATACAACTCCTCCTTCTTCATTCCATATCTCTGCAAGAGATTTTTGGATGCATCCTCCATCACTCCTCGGACTAGAATGATATCATCTTTTGTGAGCATGGCCTCCATATGGTGCTTATTGGTGTGGGTCTTCCTTCTTTCCGAAGGTTTTTGCGGAGAAACCTTCCTCTTCAGTGGTGTTTTTGTTTCAGTAAGGGGATCTTTCGGAGGTGTATCTTTTCCTTATCCTTGATTTTCGCCTCTTCCCCTTCTCCTTGTCCATATTCTTGGTCTTCTCCTCCTCCTCCTCCTGTGGGCAAGCCAGATCCATTTTCTTTTGAGGTATTATCCTCCTCATCATTCTCTATATTCTAAACTCCCTCCTTTTTCTTCTTCTTCTTCACACTAAACTATCCTTCATGCTCGAACCATGTGACCAAGGGGCTTCCTATAATGTCAGCATTAGAGAGTTCAGAATCAGTGACAGGTGTCTGAAATTCCTTCGGCCATTCCTTCATGATCTGCTCCATGCCTTCATCTGTCAACTTCTAATAATATTGTAGCTCCTCCTTGTTCTCATCTTTGTGCACAATGATATAAATAAAATGTGGATCTCCACAGAACTTGGATAATTGTCTGTACTAGTGTAGGGTGTGCGGTGTCATGTGTGGGAATGAATCGATGACAACATTTTCTTTTTGATAATATGAATGGAACACGGTGTTCGAATTCCATTTCTTCAACATGTCGTTGTTGTACTAGAAAGTTGAGAACCTAGCGACCAACAACTCCGACAGTTCAATCTCTAGCAAAGTGGCTCCTTCCACCATTTTCCATGTGAAAAATGTAATCAATATGAGTAACCAACTAAAATGGAATTTGTATCCTTGATCATGAGCTTCATGGTAGTATTTATTGAGCTAGGTGATGAGGTAACTCCCCCAATTCATCTGCATCCCCTCCACGCATTTTCCTATGAGCTCCACCATGAACCCAATGACCTACATGGGGAGATTATTTCTTACGAATATTTCATGTTAATGAAACCATTTGTTGGCATAGGGGAAAACCCAGGGTTCAACACTTCAAAAGAACACCAATAAAACCCTAACTACTGACCCTTTCGGCAACACCTGCAAAGTAGGTGAAGTCTCACCTGAGGTAGGAGAAGGGGGGGTTACAGGACTTAGGTGTCTATAACCAAGCTGGGACATAGATCAATGATAGAAACACCTCGCAGAGTATTCGATTAGAACTATGAGATGATATTCGTTAACTTATTAGCTTCATTAACATCACAGAACAAAACCCTAAGATAGATAGACGCAGTAATAGTAAAGATTAAGTACTTCAACCACTTAGCACATAACAATGAATTAGATCTAGCATTCATTCATAAATCAAAATTAAAGCACTAAGAAATATCAGATCTATCTAAAAGACTTAATAAGCAAAGCACTAAGCATATTTATAGCATAAACCACACAACACAAAATAAAAAAATACACAAGATATACGTGTTTAACCCCAGTGTGGGGCTACATCCACCAACTGCTTCATCTTATTTAATATTATTCTAAATATCTTACATTCATTCGCTCCTGTGGACTAATCCACAGAGCCAATATTTGCAAAGGATAGGAGATTCGCGCAGTAAGTGCGAGATCCTCCTTCCCAAAACTAGGTTAAGGCACCAAATCCAACTTCTCTATCAAGCCCAAACCATTACATACACATTTTGTTTCACTAAGCAACCCAAAACTACTTTCACTTAGCCACTTAGACTTCACCCTCTAAGTCTCTTACATCGCCCCCTTTCTACAATACATCATTACATTTATTTATACTTTTACAATTAGGCCTAAACATGGGAGAGCCTTCCATGCGCTGATATCCCATAACCTGTTACAAAAACCCTAATGAACCCCTTGTCGGGTCCTCAAATCCCAAAAAACAAGTGAGATCCATGATCCCACCTTCGACTGGGCACTCCTTCCTCGATCACTGCGTCGAAGTCCAAAAAGTGGTCAAACCTGACCAAGATTTCCTCAAAACTTGGTCGAGGGCCAACAATCCCATTAAGTGAACCTAATCAATCATGAAACTACTAAAATGTTTTAAATGGATTTATATGACCCCTCAATGGAAACCTCTACCTATTCTTTCGACATTGCAAAAAATGGCATATTAATAATGCATTGTATGGGTGAGTTACAATTTTTTTATGTTAGATTGAAAAATTTGTGTTAAAACCCATTGAAGCAATCTTCAAGTTACATCAACTCCTAAAACAATTTTTTACTCCAACATATTGACACATAAAAAAAAATTTACTTCAACATATCGGGCTACAAAATATCTTTTTTACTCAGAAATATTAGCCCATAAAATGTGTTTTTACTCCAACATATCGACCCATAAAAATATTATTTTCTTTCATGTATTAACCCATCAAAAAATTATTTTCTCCAACGTATCGCCCCCCCTCTCATATTCTTATCATCTTGATACCATGAGAGGTTCATGAATAAAATGATGTTTGGGGTCACATAAAACAGTGTTTGAAGTATGGGTGAATAAAAAAAAAGGATGTATTTTTAACCAAAGTTCATGAAGTGTGAAGAGGATGAAAGTGTTGATGGGTGTGATTAAAACACAGGGTGTATTACCCTAGACATTCAGAGTCGAGAAACATAGTGCATAAGGAAAAACATATCTTCTAGTTTTTTCTCCATAACTTTGGACCCCGAACTCCATTTTGCATGCTTCTTATACTGTCATAATGGTATCGTCGATCTCTACAACCTATCTAGTGGAGGTATTAATATACTCTTCACCTTTTACTCCATATTTTCAAATTTTAATACAGATGTGATGTCAACAACCTAGGAACATGATTATACAACATTTCAATGAAGGTGTTTGTGAAATCATCATCAAAGGGACAAATAAAACCGAGGGAAGTATATTTGAACTCCTTATTAATCTTCCAATTGAATTATTTATGTTAGAATAACCTTTTCAAGTATGTTTTGGAGTTTTATATATTGGTAATGCATTTATTTTGTGGTAAATGGCATCCAGGTAAAAATATTGAAAAGGGATTACACACATGGATATGAGGACACAATGTGTAAAGGATTTGAAAGATGAAACATGGATGATAGACATTCAGACAAGGAAGACACACTAATAGATAGTAGTGTCTCTGCAAATGTTACCTACAGAAAAATATGAGGTACTGACACATGGAAAAAATCAAATAACAAGAATCAATGTCAAATGGCACATGATGATGTGAAAAGATAAAACAAGGCATGGAATATCATAATAGAAAAATTCCAAGAAAAGAGAAAAATGAGACCCATGGTATGCAAGTTATTTATTACATTGTATAAGGTGGACTAGGGCCAAAACCCATGATGGCCTACAATATCTAAAAGAAAAATTCAAAGTGTGAATGTAAATTATGTAGAAAATAGTAAATTATGAACATTCTTTTGTTATTAGTATGTTTTTTCTTACTATGGAAACCAACAACTATTCAGGCACGTACTCGTGTTACACGTGCTCATGTTATCCGACTGCTACCACTATAACCCCATGCACGACAACATGGCCCCTCAAGGAACACACAATGCTAGTCGACGGTTTCAAACCAGTGACTGCACATATTGAATTGCATTAACACTACACTCCATCATCAACTGTTCTACACCCTGAGGGTTTTTTCTATTAGTATTTGTCATCATTTCATAAAGGATAAATGTTTTTTTTTCAAACATAAGGTCAATATTTATGGGGGTGGAATGCCAATAGTGAGGGTGAATTTTAATAAATAGATTCATTGTATTCAAGAGAAGTGATTTTGTCTCATGGGGATTTCATGTACTATTGCTGGAACATTAATGAAGAGAAGCATTTTTGCCAGTCTACTTTCTAGAGAAATTTGATTCTTGTGTTGCATTCATTGTGGATTATTATGCTATTTTTGGTCAACATTGGAGTTTCGTAAGAATTTTTATCACGTGTAGGAGTATTCTCATGTGTGGTTGTTGAATTTTTATTTATGTTCTTTATGACACATTTGTTAGAATATGTGAACATAGGATTGTAGATGATTGTTTTAATGTTGGAATATTTTAGGTTTGTAGTCACTTAACCATAATCTTGTCTTTTTTTTATTGAACTATTTCCTGGGCCATTGACAATATTGTGTTTGGTTTTGTGTTTACTTTATGGTTATTGTTATTTTCACCTGGATGCATGAATTTTCATTTTATATTAGTTTCATTTCATTGTTTATCTTAGAAACCATTAGTGGTTGAGTCAGACCTAAACCCCAAAACTAGTAATGGATACTTGGCCAAAATTTGGATGGTTTCCTTATCCTAAACAATGTGAGTCCTGATTGGGTTTTACCGGAGGTAACCCCTACTATTGATGAAGGTCATTTAGACCTATCAACACAGTTTGTGCCAAGAGGATAGATGAGAAGCCTACCCATGTGGATCCATTTCAATAATTATTTTTAATCATACCATGGCTCCTCTCCATATATCGGTATGGGATTACACTTTTAGTATTTTGAGACCCTCACATGGCATCTTGGATAGGAGAGTTTATGTATTATCAAACTTGATGATTCATGATTAAGGGAATTTATATGCATTCATTCACCTCAATCAGTTTAACATTACACATACTAATCATAATATTGTTCAAGTCAATGAAATATATCGATTGTTTATCCTCACAGTGGAAGGATGAATTAAGGCATGGTGTAGTACATTACGGGTGAAATTGATACATATTTGGAGATAATTCGTAGAAATATTTATCATCACTCATGTAAATTACGAGTATATAATGAACTTGGAGAAATCTGTAGGCTCGAAAATGATCCTCTATATGATTTCTTTTGATGAGTTATGCATATTAGATACTCACTAAGAAAATGAAAAAGAGAAGATATTATTAAACTACAATTCCTAAAAAAATAAAGAATGTTACCTAAACAAAATGTTCGAACTTCCTATTTCATAAAAATCGTATTCAAGACAACCCTTGCATGGTTGTATAGAGACAATTGCACTAGTTTTGTGGATGGGTAGTGAGGTGGGACTTGATAAAGTTGTCTTTGGCTGAGACATAGTTAATCTATGGAAAAATTATTCTCTAACATGTAACTGGTGTGGAACATAAATATACAATCATGTAAATAACCAAGTTGATAGAAAATAAAAGTGTTGAAAAATTAGCCATCGAGGATGGTTACAAACAAAAACATAGGTGGGTTAGCATTATTTCAAGTCACCGTAGATTAGAAAATGACTGAAAATAATATAGGGAGTTATATATGATGATATAAACACAAGTGAGTCAACAATATGTGTTGTGTGTTTTCTTCAATTTGTTTTAAAAAACCTCTTTTGCTAATCTATTAAATAATCTAAACAATATACAATGGTTAGATGTTGGAAAAAGTATTACCATAGAAAAATAAAACTTGAAATAGTGTATGAAACTAAACTACAAATTTAACTACAAGAATTCAATTTAGATAGAAAAAATTGGAGGAAAACAAAAATACTCATGTACTACTTCAATAGAAAACAATAAAGCGAGTAACAATACCTTGAGAGAATGGTTGGATGCATATGGGTCCAAGCACTCTCCTTGGGATGGGTATTTTTGAATCTTTAAATCCCTCTCTAACAATGGTAAATATATAATTTTTTGTTCTTTGAAGAAATAAAAAAAATAAGCACGAGGGAAAAGAATGTTAGAGATGAGAGAGTAAGATAAATTATCTTCAATCTCTATCCTTCAACATAACCTTGCAATTCATCTATTGTTCAAATGTTTCCCTATTCCTTTCACATATAGGGAAATTATAAACCCCATGTGTTACCCTCTTAGGGGTAACAAACTTTGGATACTCTCACAAGGGTGTCATGTAGCTACTCACATGAGATATCATGCATTTATTTATTAGATCAAGATAGATTCCTTCCTTGTATCCATTGAGACATGATCAGGCTAGCTCATCCATGATGTAGCTCAATTCTGAAAAGATCTTCAAATGTCAAATGCAATTTGATGGTCCAATTTACTCATTGACATTCCATGTATTAATGCTTACATGTAGATGATGATATAACATTACGGCATGTTATAAATTTATAAAGACCTAACATGATGGAAATATCATGTTAGAATTAATGCCAACATGAATACAAGAAGTAACATAGTGGAGTATGACATGGAACTGCAATAAAATATACAATAATATAGGGGTTCACCTGGTCGAGTGATTTGAAAGAATCAACAAATGAAAATAAAAGAATGAGACAATTTCAATTACTACATTGGCCGAGTCAAGTTTTCCGAGTGACTATATATCATGTTGAGAAGGGATCATGATGAACAAAATGAATATTTGTGAGTCGACCTCTTGAATACTTTCTCATGCACTATCATTTTAGAGTGTAGACGAAGGGAAATTTGTTGATGCAACACCAAGAACTCTTGAGTCTATCAGATTGACATGGTAGTTGATATTCCATAGCACATTTTGGTCATCATATTTGACAGACCAAATTTAGAAGATCCTTCAAACTCAAACAATTTTCATAAGCCACCAATCATTAGATCCACTCAAGTAATCAGTGGTTGAATAAATTATCATTGATTTCAAAAGTTATTAAGTGATCAAATATATGTCAAAGGTTATTAAGTGATCAAATATATGTGAAAGGTTAGTAAGTGATTAAATATAAATGGGACCTTGGTATCACTTTAATAAATACAAAAATGGAAAATTTAAGTGTAAACACAATTTATGCAAAACTGGAAATGAATGTGGAAAAAATATAGATATGAATTTAATAAATAAAAAAAGTTGAAAAGTTAGGTGGAAGTGTAGTTTAAGTAAAAGAGGATTCAATATGAAAGTGGAATAAAAAAAAAGGTAAAAGTGAAATTGGATTAAAGAAAAAGGTAAAAGTAAAAGTGGAGTTAAAGAAAAAGGGAAAAAGTGAAAGAGCACACGACATGTGCACATGGCATTTGTAAACCATGGTTTTATTTAGCTATGGTACAGTAAAAAATGAATTAAATGATGATATTCAAAATCTATTAACCCAATTGAAAAAATGACTAAACGATCTAAAAGGTACGATGGTTCATTGGCATTGTATTAATTAAAATAGTATGATTAATATCTTATATTGAAAAGAAACATACTTATAATGAAGAGATACATTCCTATATTGAAGAAGTGCAATTATTCAGTTGTACATTACCATAGGAAGGCTATATAAACATAAATTCTTGTTAAAAGAGGGTGTGTCTTTGTGCTTGAAATATGAAGATAAATAATAGAACCAGAGCCCAAGAAAGTAAGTGAAGATATGTAGCATAATCCGAAGAAGACTATCAAGATTTGAATATTGAAGTACTTATTATAAAAAGGGAGGTTGGGTGGTGCTAGGGTAGGTTGGCGCCTACAATGAAGGTTGTAGCTTCCTTCTATTTGAATTTGGTAATCTAAGGTGTTTCAACATCTTTTTAGTTATATCTGAAGAAACTAGGGAGTTGGTGTGTAACAACCCTTTCTTGCACACTGAGCAAATTTATTCTTTGAGGACACTTGCTTGCAAGTGATCTAGATTATTATATTATTAAAACATTTGATTTTGATTATGAGGAGTTATGGGTTGATGTCATGTTGTTTTGTTGCATTGACATGGACAGGTGCTATTGACTCAGTTTTACTGAGTGTGCAGGATTTCGGACCTTGAGGATGCAGAGGCATCGATGGAACCCCTTGGACTCTCGATCGAGACGGGGAGTGAACTAATGGGGTTTGATTGTTTTGTATGTGATATTAGTGCATCTGATTAGATGATATGATATGGATATATTTCTGACATGATTCATTGATGATGCAGGGTGACGATAGCTTTCCGACCAGAATCACATGTGGAGTAGAGGGGTTATGCTCGACCACTTGGGATGTTGAGGGAGAGGTGTGGACAACAACCCTGCCACAACCTACCAGCACTCCCGTTGTGGCTCAAATTGTAGGTTAACGACTACCTAGTTTGAGAGGACCCATGATGTGGTGAGGAAAGACTGCAACAGTCACTTACGATGATTCTAAGGGGTGCACAATAAGGTAGGGGACTTATTCCTTAGAGGCCCTTAGTCTCCCACAAGATCACCTAGTGGAGTGTTGACTCCAGGGGTTATTAATGTCTACCAAGTTAGTAAAGAGGTGAGTGGAAACCTTAGAGAACGTGGTGCGTCTTGAAGGGAACATCGCGCAAGAAAAATCGAAAGAGGCGAGTGGCACCCTTGGAGCACGTGGTGCGTTCCGAAGGGCACGTCATGCAAGAAAAATGGAAAGAGGTGAGTGGCACCCATGGAGCACGTATTGCATCCTGAAGGGAACGTTGTGTGGTTATTTAATAATTGGATAAACCTAGATGGCTTTAGGACAAAAAAAGTGTTAAGAAATATTTGAAAACTTTTCCTTAAAAAAAATTGTTGCCCAACCTACGAAAATAAGGTCTAGGTCTAAATTTTACTGGTGATAAAATTATATATATATATATATATATATATATATATATAATAAATAATAATGATAATCTTCTTTAATATTATGACAAGAAGGGGGTAAGCAATGAAATTGATTTATAAAATATTTTGGGATAAAATTTAAAAAGGGGAAATAATAGATTTACTTGTTATGCTAATTAAAATTTTGATTATTAGAAAAATAAATGGAGAAGGGGTAAGTTTCTGCACATGCCTTTTTGAGTTTAAATAAAAAGGGGAAAGAGGGAAATCTAAAATAATTAGGAAACTAGGAAAAAATAGGAAACACAAAAAGAAAGGGGAAACACAAGGAAAAATCAGAAAGTGCAACTTAGTAAGGTATCTAGCATTAAAGAACCTTTTAAATTGAACCGAACTAGTAATTTAATAATGGGAAAGTTATTAAAACATATAAGGTAATTTGGGGACACCTAGGAGTGATTCTAGGAATGACTCTAGGTGGGTGAGGGAAATAAGGGTAACTAATTAATTAAAGAAATTAGTTTTTTTGGAGGAATGAAGGGTATGGGTGACACATGTACGGGGATGAATGTTTATGAATTAATTTATTAAACATTAAATGAAATGGGATTTGGGAAAGTAAGGGACTTCGAAGCTCTATATAATGGAGGGAGGAAAATGATGATGGATCTCTTCTGTTTGCATAACGTTACTCTACAAAAATCTCTACTTGACTCACTTAGCTTGTGGGAGTTGGGATACCTAGCTCAGTGAGGAGTGGTAGCTCGACTTTGCGAGGCGAGCTGGGAGATAGCTGAATTTTTGGATAGTGTGTGTGGCCCCTTTGTAGCTCGGGGGGCTAAGGGGGAAGAAGAGTACCCCTAGCGTTGGCTAGGAGGTACCGATGAAGTCTCATTGGTCGACAAGCCAGAGTTGCACAGAGCTCGCAGGACGTCAACTCAGAGTGGGCGATTGGGCAATGGTACAGTTCCCTTATTTTTTCATGGTAGATTATTAGTATGATTTATGCTTTTAGATTTGTATGTTTAATTGGGTAAGGAAAATGATTTCCTTAGCATTCTAGTTGATGACTCAAATTTTCCCATAGCCTTAGCTTGATGTTGATTGATTTCCCAAGGCCTTCAACCCCTGCA
>JZKD02S0826606.1:102502-112519 GCA_000966675.3 Picea glauca
AGTAGGATGTGATATATGGATATTTGTGATAAAGGGTTATGATGTACCCATAACTTCTCCTTTAGAAACAACTTCAAAGAAACTTTGCAATGATAATTCAAGAGATGTAAATGCAATTCTGGGTGGATTAGAAAATAATGTATTTGTCAAAATCATGCATTGCAAATAAGAAAAAGATATTTGGAACAAACTAGAAATCATCTATGAAGGAGATTCCAAATTCAAGCAATAAAACCTTCCAACATACATAGGATAGTTTGAAATGTTCAATATGAATGAAGAAGAAAACATTGCAGAATATCTTCTAAGAGTAGTTGGAATTGTCAACACAAGCAAAGGAGTAGGAGAAGAATTAGATGAAAAAATAGTAGTCCAAAAGGTAGTAATATCACTCCCAATGAGATATGATCCCAAAGTATCTACCTTGGAAGATCGAGAGAATCATGAAAAACACACAATGGATGAATTGCATGGGAATATCACAGCTTATGAAATGAGAATTGAACAAGAAAAAACTTCGAAAGGTGAAAGATCGTTCAAATTCCCAAAAGTAACTAAAAACTAGGAGCATGTATCGAATGAAATAAATTCAGACCAATTCGATGAGAAAGAAGAAAACTTTATTAAGAAACTTAAGAAAGGATATTGCAAATACAAAGCGAAGTTACCTTCCAAATGATTAAACTATGGAAAAATCAGACACTTTGCTTCCAAATGTCCTTATCCCAAGGAGATAGATAATGATGATGAATAAGATTACAATAAAAATGAACAAAAAAAGAGTAAATCCCAATAGAAAAAGAAATTCTATAAGAAAAAGAAAAAAAAATATTCTAAAGAAGGTAGTAGCTCATCTTACATGAGTGAAGATGATGATACAAAGGTTATATTTATGGGAATAGAAACTCAAACTCAAACTAATGAAGATAATAATTATGAAAATGAAGAAATTATAGAATTTGAAGGAGAAGTTGAACTTCAAGGAGAACTCACTAGTTCCCTCAAAGAAATAAGAATATATCCAAGGAAGAACAAATCATTAAAGGAAAAATTGTTAGATTATAAGGAACAAAAAAAATCAAGAGAAGAAGAAGTTTCAAAAAGCATCAAGAAAAAAAAACAAATCATTGTTGATTTAAAAACTTAACTACAAGAAGCTAAAAGAAATTAAGAAATCTTAAGTAAACAACTTAATGACCATGAAAAAAAATGTGAAAATTTTGAGGTTGAAATAGTTCTCTAAGAAGGAAACTTGGAAAAGGAGCTAAACTTTCAAACTTTGAAAGTAGTTCAAAAATATCAGATGACATCCTTAACTATCAAAGCCCATCAAATAATAAGGTTGGACTGGGTTATGATCACACAGAAACTAACAAAGGATTAAAATATGAAATACATTAAAGTGATAAAAATATAAATACTTGTGCATATTCCCTTCAGAACTCCTTCAAAAGAGAAAAGAACCTGATAAAGACTGACTCTAGTCAACAAAGATATGTAGTCTCTCCAAAAGTAAATAAGTACATAAGAAATAATACTCCAAGAAGAACTCCTCCAAAAAGTAATTTGAATGTTAAGGGGGATATAGTCTAAGTTTGGATGTGAAAAGCCATAAATCCATATAAGTGTAAAAGGGATAATGATGAACATGTAATAAATGGAGTTAGTTGTTCAAATTTGACTTCATCAAGAAGACACCTTATAGAAAAGGAAATAGGAAGAGAATTTAGATTGGGAAGAAGAGGTCCTAAAATTGGCCTCATTGCATGTAATGGTTCATATTAATAAAATTATTCTTCTCCAACTCTTTCTCTCTTTCTCATATTTTTGTGGTGTATTCAACACATGGATTTTCATCAACAGTCTTGTGATTAATTTCATATAGGATTTGCATGTTTTCTCTCCTCCTCTCTTGGCATTCAAGATTTTTGGATCTCATCCCTCAATATATGGATCAATGGTATTAAAGCGTTCTTCTCTTCATTTGTTTCTTTATGCATGTCCCCAACACAGTCAGGGTATAAGCAGTTGGGACTCAAACTAGTTGAGCCTTTACAAGACTGACCTCGCCAAACCTGGGGGAAAAAATCGGAGTTGATGGGGTAGGATATCCCTTTAAAATGTTGCTTGAGGAATCCCTCTCATGAAAAATGAATGAGATGATGGATAAATTTTCACAAATCCTTCAACACGTGCAAACATGTGACACATCTACCTCAAGCGGATGCACTACCCCCATCAAGGTACAAATCAATTTTGATATTCCTATATTTGAAGGTCAAACAGATGTGAATGTTGTATAAAATTGATTCAAACTTCTTGAAGGGTATTTTTCTATCAAAAATTTTTCGATAGAGAAAATATTACATTTTTTCTCCTCAATGCCATTCCCCATGTCAAATATTGGTGGTATACTTACTGTGAGAAAAAGGAAACAGAGGGATCAACATTATTTGTAGTTGCAACCACTTGGGGTTCCTTTAGGGATGATATTAAGGAACAATACTACCCTGTTAGAGGTTATGATGACTTATATATAATATGGACCACACTCCGGCAGGAAAGGGATGAAATAGTGCCATATTTCACCAATGTATTCCATACCTTATGCACCAAGTTGGGTATCAAAGGCTCTGACCAATATCTGGTGTTGAAGTAACCTGATGTCATGCATAGATACATCCAAACATAAATGGATATTTTGGACATTTCATCCTTGGGTGTGGCCTATCAATATGTCATTGTTGGGACTGAGAAATGTCGTATTTTAATCCACCTTTCCCTTCATGATTCTTCACATTTCATCATCCCATTAACCTTTCATGAAACCATTTTCATAATTAAATATAGGTTTAACCTTATTATTTTCCAAATAATTTATTTTAGTATTAAAAGGGAATTTGTGATTAAATATTAGAAAATTGACATGTTTTCATATATATCTAAAAAATGTGTGATCTTTATGATGTGTAGGAATATGTGAAGGATTAATTCAAAAAGACTTCTCGAATACTTCCTCCACCATTTCAAGATTTGAGGAGATAATTCAAGCCTATTCCAAGGAGAATATCATGTAGATTTGGTTGCCATATCTTATCCAAGATATATGAGAGATATGTATGAGGATTTGAAGGAATTATGTTTTGTAATAATAGGAAATTTGTTGAGAGAAAAGTGGATTTGTAATTATGAGATGCTTATCTTATTTTCAAATCTCTCATGTATAAAAGAGAGTGCCCTCTCTTCATGAGAGGAGGAGAATTATTATTATGTATATTAGGAGAGAATTATTATGATGTAAGATTGGTTCTTAAAAGGAGAACTATTATGATGTAAGATTTGTTCTTGAAATCGGAGAATTGTTATGATGTAGATTGGATTCATGAAAAGACTCTTTCTGTAAACCTACCTGTTGAAGATTAATGAGATTTCGAATTCAGTGATCTTGTGTCTCTTAGAAGTTTGCATCTTCTGATCTAAAAGCTTCCATGTTGGCATCAATAAGGGCCACCAATCCATCTTGGTAGGCTCATTGTAAATTGTTAGTGTAGATTTTCATTTCATGTACCTGTTATTTTGATTTCATGTTATTTTGTTCGATTTCACTATTCGAATTTGTTTCAAAGTGTGGTAATGTAGGAACAGTTGGATCTCCATATTTCTCCATACACGATATTTAATGGATCATCCCACTACACTTAGCTTTATTTTCCAGAATTGATTAGGTTACACCTTTCTAACACATGCACAATCAAGGCCTCCATATCTCACCCTACATGCACCTATAATGGAATGTTGTGAATGCGCAAAGTGTTAATTGTTGTTAGTTTAGTTGCTCCATGAGATAGAATAAAAGTTCATCTTTTCCCTTCATAATCCATCAATGAACAGGTCCATCACCTGAGCAAGAGATTTTTTTTGTTTATGACTTTTGCTTTCTAATTTTGGAATTTTGTGAAGAGTGTTATCTTTGATGTTTGAAAACTAAGTATTTTGTTATTGAATGTTTCTTCTTTATGCTATACTCATCAAACATAGGAACCTATCTGTTATCGACACATATAGTGCATCAACTCTACTGATTACGAATCCTAGTTGATAATTTATGTTTGGTAATATATTATGCATATAATTGCACCAACAACCATCAAAATCGAGTAGAAGCTTAAATAGAAGATCCAAAAATTTATATCTAAAAACCATGCACAGTAGAAGCATGAAAAAGATAGCCCCAACCCGCAAAAAAAGGGAAGAGAAAGGATGGATAGCCTTAAGAAAACCAAACCAAACCGAAAACAAAGAAGGAAAATGGGAAGACAAAGAAATACATTGGGAAATGGTGCAAGTTCCATAATATCCCATTGAATAACACCATTTAATGTCACTAAAATAAGTGATTAGTGGTCGAGGTGAAAGCCTCTAAATTAGATGCAGGCTCTGAATTTGAGTCAAAACCAAAAAATGGGATATGGATCATTGATGCAGAGCCTAGTGCCACTATTTCTACCACCACCAGGGTCCATCCTGATGAACTTGATGAACTAGAGGAAGTTGAGCATCTATTTCATTCACAAATGTGGGTGAACAATACTATGTTTCAATTCCTAGTTGATAGTAGTATCCATAAGATCCTCATCTCAATAGAGGCCATCAAGCATTTGTCCCTGTCGAAATCACCACACCTGAAAATGTACACTACTAGTTGGCTCCACTAAGGGAGAAATCTCCACATTATCCAACAATGCCTCCTGACCTATGACATCAATCCATTCAAAGATGAGGTATTTTGTGATGTCTCTCCCCTTGATGTTTGTGATGTTCTTTTGGGCCAAAATTATATATGGAAATGCCATTTTGTATATGAGTCTAGGTCTCCTAGTGTTATTATAACTTTGGATAGGAAATTATACAGGATACCAGAGGCAATCCCGTCTACATCCTTTTCCTTGATCTCTACCAAGAAATGCAAGAAGGTCATCTCTCATACCAGGAATTTCTTCTTCTTCTTTATTCACACTCAAAGTGAGTGGAAGGTTTCAATCACATCCATGGCCACCATGAAATGTCTCTCCACATAGAAGAAGAAAATGGATAAGGCCATGGTGGAATACAAAGACATATTCTCCTCACCCACTATGGTACCTCTACACTGTCAGGTCAAGAACTCAATCGATATGACCCCCGAAACATCGCTACCCAATGGGATAGTCTATCACCGATCTCTATTAGAGAATGAGGAAATCAAGTTCCAAATCCAAGAGATAATTGAAAAGGGGCACATACACCTAAGGCCATCACCTTTTGGAAGCCCAATCATGATTTTGTAGAAGAAAAATGCTTCCTGGCAACTCTGTAATGATTATTGGGCCCTGAATAAAATCACAATCATCAACTAGTACCTAATTCCTCAAATTGACATTCTCCTTTAATAGCTTAAGGATGCCAAATACTTAAGTAATATTGATTTGAAGTATGACTATGACCAGGTCTGATTAAAGCAGACCGATGTATGGAATAATTCCTTCAAGTCCAAAGAAGGTCCTTTTGAATGGTTGGTCATGCCCTTAGGCTTGAAAAAATCCCCAACAACTTTCATGAAGATGGTGGAAGATATATTGCATTCTTTTGACACATGAAATGGTCAGGTGTATTTGCTACCAACTCACCAAAAACGTTCGCAGCATACTTATGAGTACCTCATGCACTTATCTTTCATTATTGCAAATAAGAAACATTTCAAGGGGAATTTTTTGGTTTTCATTGCCTTCATGTAATTAGATTTTCAAGGATTATCTGATAGAAATTTGTAACAGTTTCCTTGAAGTGCGCTTTTGGATTTTCAACTTGGCACTACAAACTGGCAATGCAAACTGTTCAACCTCATTTGTTGCCAACTCTCAAATCCATTTCTATGGCGCTCAAAAATATTCCCACCAGTCCAGACTGTTATCTTAAACTCACCTTTTCTTAAGCCATATGTCCCACTAATACGTTAATGTTGTGAACTAGTTTCTTTGACTCTGAATCACTACCATGCACTATGAACTAGTTGTTGTGAACTCTAATAGTATGACAAATCCGAGCTATGGGAAGGATTCCAACTGTTAGGGAAGGTTCAAATGGTTTCCTAGGAGTTATTTGGACATGAGGGACATGTTTTCCATCTATAGATGACCTGTTTCAAAAGGCATTTATCACAATAGAAAAGATCCCAAAAAATAGGAATTTGTTATTTTTTTCTTGGAATCTTTTGTTACATACTCCTAAATGGAGGAGGATCCTATGTAGCTCATTGGTTTCTACCTCCTTAGTGTAGAGACATATCATTCACCATATATGAAAGATATTTTGATAAGGAAATGGTTCATTCCATGACCCAAGAGAGGTTGGAGAGAGTTGGAGCATACAATTTCCCTATGTTTTCTCATTTCTAAGCCCGAGGACGTGTTTTGTAAATATTTATTCCATTGAAGACTGATAATATCTGTCATATCATATATTAATTTCTTTTTGGTTCATATATATTCTCATCTTTATTGAATATGATTACTGTTAATGTAGGTTTGATTAGCAACATCATGTATGAGAGTTCTATGGTAAAAGAATTAATGTAGAAGTTTATTACATGTTATATTTACACAATCACATTCACTGTTGGAAAGGATTTCCAATCATTGAATATTCATACTAGTGGATGTTATCAATTGATCAAGGTGTGAGGCTGATTTGTTCACTTATATGTTGACCTCTTCTTTCTTTCATTCATCATCATACAAGTTATTTATCTCATAGGAAGCTTGATTGCCTTTAATCTGCAGAATACTCATGAATTCATTGCCCAATGGTGTAGCCTACTGATATGCATTTTTCTTCCCTCTCCCTTTTTTTCTCATTCTAGTTGATCCGCTCAAGCATAAACTCAATACAAATCACCCTTTTAAATTGATTTAATTTTTCAAATTCTGATGGGTATTAGGCTTTTTCTTAAATCAGTCTAAGAACAAATTCTAGTGCTAAAACATAGTTTCACCAATTATTTTGTGGTGTTGTATTTGGATGACATCCTCATCTTTAACGAGAATTGGGTGGAACACTTGCAACACATTTAGTAGGTTCTTCACACTCTACGACAACACAAGATATATGAAAATTTGGAAAAGTTATCCTTCGACATGAACAAGGTCTAGTACCTAGGCTACATTATTGATTATCATGGGGTGCATGTCGATCTAGCCAAGATCAAGGTCACTCATTATTGGCCAGCTCCAAACACACTCATTGATCTTCGAAGTTTATTAGGCCTTGTCAATTTCTATAACTAGTTCGTGTTGGGATTTTCCCACATTACATGGGCCCTTAGCCAAGTGACTAGGGGTGGTGGAAACAAAAAATAGTGTGGCTCTTGTCTCAATAGAAAATTTTCAATTATTTGAAGAAACGTTTTTTCTCATCCCCTTTTCTCTCATTACCCTACCCGCAACAACCTTTTGACATTGAGACAAATGCTTCAGACTATGTTGTGGGCGCATTTCTTACTCAGTATGGACATCTTGTGTCCTATAAAAGTGATATGCTATCAGATATGTCCATAACTACCCCACTTATGAAAAATAAATGTACTCCATTGTACAACCCTCACACTAGTGGAAGAATTACATCCTCGGGAAGGAGTCATTCATCCACACTGATCATAAGCCTCTGCATTTCATTCAGACACAAGGAATATTTGAGAATGAACACCATAAAAAATGGTCCACATATTTGCAACCATTCCATATCAACATCAAGTATAATATAGAAACATAAAAAACATCACTCACTCCCTCAACCAACCTTATGTAGCCACAATAACCATGGTTCTACACTCCTGCAAACATGATAAATTTGGATGTCCACAACTCTATTAGTGAGATCCTAACTTCGCCACTACCTACCAGATGTTGGGAAAAACAACAATTGTCATTGATTTTCATCCGCATAATGGTTTTTTTTTCCTATCTGGGACATCTATGTGTTCCATCAAAAGAGAAAGAGAAGTTGATTTGTGGAACTCACTACATCTGAGTGGCAGGACACTTCGGCATAGAGAAGACAGTGGAAGTGTTGCAACAACATTTCCATTGGCCAAAAATCCAATAGGCTGTCAACAAGTATATCAGGGCTTGCATGATCGATGTCATTTCCAATCCAACCATTAAAAAAAAGGGCATTTACACCCCTCTATCTACTCCCGACAAGCCTTGGGAATCCATCTTGATGGACTACATGTCGGTCGTTCCTTAAAGTAAGGAGGGAAAGGAAAATAATGTTTTTTGGGCCCACCGTAGTCACACTATAGATAGGGTCATAGTGTTATACAATAATATGTAATCCTTAAATATACCTTTCCAATGGGCTATCCTACACCTAAAACATAGATCGTATGAAAACTCTATGACACCAGGAAGTTGATGTACCAACTTACCCCAACGAGGCCCACATGAATTTTGGCGCTTCATCTCCTAGGGTTATAGTTTTGGATGTCTAGAGTTTTGGCATTCATGTTTGATGTAAAACTTCCTTTAGAGCCTAGTTGTACTCATATTCTTGTGAATTAGTGTATTTGTCACATCTCTTCTCATAGATAAGTTGCCACCATTCTATCAAGCTTGTTTCAATCGACATTTTTACAGTTTCAACATATTTCTCATTTAGTAGAAGTCACGTTTTAATGTATCTCTGTTATTATTCATTGTATTTATATGTTAATATTATATATTTGTGGTTTCATTTCATTCCACTCATAAATCCCAACTATTACATGCAATAATTCTAATTTTAGGACCTCTTCTTCTCGATATAAACTCTCCTCCTATTTCTTTTTTAACAAGGAGTCTTCTTCGTGAAGTCAACTTTGAACAACTAACTTCATTTATTACATGTTCATAATGATACCTTTTACACTTATATGGATTTATGTATTTTACATCCCAAATTAGACTATATTCCCTCCTAATATTCAGATCAATCCTCCCCCCTTAGAAAATGATGGTCAACATGATTTAACCCATGCTAAAAAGAGAAACCCCATTATCGTACCATTATGATTACAATGTGCCAATTCGCAATGAATTGAAGGTTTTTGTGTGGTTGACCCTTAACCTAGTTGACAATGGCATTGTACATGGGTAGAAAAATAAAGCAATTTTAATAAAATCCCAAAATTAGAAAAATAATATGGAAAAATTCTGAGTTTGGGGGTTGTGAACCTCCTTTTGCAAATTTATTCATAACTTCTACTATAATTGGTGAAACCAAATTTCGTCAAAGGCCCATTTGGTATACTGAAGACATACGTGCATAGCTATATGAAACTTTTTCTAAGGTGTCCAATGGAGTGAGAAAAGGCTTGTTGAAACACTAGGTACGGACGGTCGTCTTTGAACAAAGACATGCAAATATTGAATGAGTGATATCTCGTAAACCAAGAAATGAAACGAAATTACGCGAAATACCCATTTGAGATGACAAAAAAAAAATTCAATGAGTTATGGAATTTATTCTTTGATGGCCGAGGGAGTGAGAAAAATATTGTTGAATTTCCATGTATGTGTGGCCATCTTGGAACAAATACATGTAAATCTTCAATGAGTAAGATATCTCAAACTAGGAAATGAAACGAAATTCCACGAAATACCCATTTGAGCTAACAAAAAATAATTTCCAATGAGATATGATAGATCCTATATAACACTACGTGGAGGTTGTATAGTATCTATAAAGTTTGCAGAGTAGGGTTTTCCTACATTTTTTCCAAGATTATGCTTCTATGGTGGTTGTTCAAAGAATGGAAAGGGTTTTTAGAGAAGTATGTGTTGTTGTGGAGGTCACATAACCAATGGGAAAAGACAGAAACCCTGAAAATGTTGAAGAACAATGGATGAAGTAAATCCATGTATGGATGCTCCTGCAATGGTGAACAAACATCCAAGGGTATGTAAGGGCCCCTTTGTTACGACTACAAGCAAAGTAGAAGTG